>JACWBX010000075.1:865-14126 GCA_014622435.1 Polypedilum pembai
TAACAAACACTGATCTGGGCGCCAAAAATGCGCTAAAGTACACCAATCCGCAATTGAGTACTTTCACCAATTTTTTTATCTTAAATCGACTAAAAATTAGTAGAAATTTTTTAGTCGTGAAACGGTTTATCAACATAGTTATTCATACATACTTAATTGATACTTTCGAAGTTTTATTTTGAAAAACCAATTTTAGTTTTGAATTTTTTTTTAATCTTAATGTTTTATTTGCAAAATTTCAAATATGTCTTTTTATATTATCAATTAATATTCATCTTAATTATTGCGTTATGCTAAAAATCAAGTGTGAAATTTCCCAAGAGCGCTTATCGATTTATTTTCAATAAGAGAATTTATTCACTAACTCATAAAAAGATAAAAATAATTTTCTTTGATCTTTAATTATAAAAAGAAAATTTGCTGAATCAAATACATAAAATTTCCTCTCGAGTGTTTTGCCATTCAATAATTAATTTAAATTTCCTTTCTGCAGAATCTACGTTCAAGTTCGTCGAAATCCAAACGAGCCGCCACTTTCACCAACTCACTATCCTCAAGCATCGACACCAGAACATGCACCGCCTTCTGCTGAGCAAGCTGAACGTTATATTCATGAGAGAATAAGACCATTGAGTCAGGTGAGTGAGGAGCGTGAAAATAAATCAAGTTCTTCCTCAAGCGAGGGACAGTATTTGCCAATGGACCATTTTAAGTACAAGAAATGAATTTTTTTATTAAATGTGATGAATCGAATCATGAAAAAGTTTTATTATAATTCTACAAAAAGAAAGAAATATCAGTATGAATGATAATATGTGTTAAGTGTACATTTTGAGGAAAACACGTTTTTGCAATTTATTATAATCACAGTTATAATTTCAATGTTTGCTCAATTTCATTACGAAGCAAAACCGCAGAAAAAAGGAAAAAGAATTTTGTAATGATTTCGTGAAGAAATAAAGAGATTGATGCAGGGCTGGAATGACTATGATTGATTTTAATCTGCCTTTTTTCTTCCCTGCCTTAACTATGTACATAACAAATAATTGCAAACTCTAGCTCTTCAAGAAATATTCTTACCAACCTTTTACACATTTATTTATTTACACACAAAAAGTTTATTTTTTTTTATTTACATAACAAACAAAGAAGTTAAAATATTTTTACTTCTTGTGGCTTCCAACTTCTCGATATTTATCGCTCAACGTCTGTAGAATTAAAAAAGTATATTTAAATGGTAGTCATAACGCTAGTTGAATATAGAAAGTATTTTTATAGGTGCCTCATATATTCATAGAAGGAGTTTTTGCTAGTCGCAATAATGTTTGTTTATTTGAATGCAGAATACAAAGTTAATAAATAAGAATGATGAATTATCGGTTCAAGACGACTGTGAGAAGTATTATGATGGGATTAAAGTCAAAAGATTTGTTTTTTTAAGTTGATATGGATTTATATAGAGAAATGAAATTAGCGTGATTAATTTTAACTCAATTGTTTGATTATTCTAATGTATACTGAAACACTCGAGTGTAAAATAATCTTTTACCAAAATTTAGTAATTCTTATACAATTCACATATAATTTCGTTGAGTGTCTTAGCCTTGATTTTGACTCAAAGTTTATATCAAATAATTCAAATTCAAGTTCAACAAATAAACAAATAATTAGACTATAAACATAACTTTAATATTCATAATTTTGACTACTTTACAAAATAGATAAACATTTATTATTTATCAACACATTTAGACTATACAAAACATGAATATGTTTGAATAAAATTTTTGTATACATTATCATTTTTGTTAATGAATTATGAATGACATGTGAAAAAAACAACAATTATAGAATTATTTAAGTATTTCGACAAATTTTAAGTCAATGATGAATTACGGCATGTGAATTTCGTATGAATTTTTCTTCCACGTTTAGGTTTTACGTATAACAAAAAATTTGATCTATTAAGTCAAACACACTTTTATGTTTATATGTACGTAAAAACGTAAACGTTGCAAAATTTTTCAATAAAAAAAGTAATACTCGAATATTTGAAAATAATCAGAGTCAAAAAAATTCGTCCATAAAAGTAAAAGTTCACCAAAAACAAAACCAAATATTGAATGCTGTAATTTAGCTTAAATTCATAAAGAGTGATTTTTTAAGAGGAGTTTGGATTAGTTCAATAATTTTTGAATTTCAATTGTTTGTAAAAATGAGCAAATGATTGAATCTAGTTCATCACTTTTAATCAACTCGAATTAAAATGAAATATAATCGATTTTGAATCAAATGAAATTTTACAACAAAAACTAACTTAGCTGTCCCACAAAAAATCTCCATAACCAAACACAATATAAAACATATAATGATGTTAATCATAAAGAAATTAAAAAGCATATCATGTGTAAAAAATGATTTATTGTTGCATGAAAAAAATTGTTTCTATCACGAAAAGACGCATTCATGTTGTCCACCACTCCCAATGGGCGAAAGTGAGTGAGAGAAAGAGGCGAAAAGAAAAATGAATAGACAAAAACATCATAAATAAAAGAAAAATTGTTATGGATCATCGTGTTGAAAGCGATCCCATGCGAGGAGTGTTTTTGTCTGTTGTTGAATTTTAATTGCAACTTCGGGGTTAATTCTCTCTTTTTCCTCTTTCTCTCATACAACATAGCTATTATAATTCAATACATCACAACTTCATCATTTGTAATAAAATTTTTTATTGTTAATTTGCTTTATTTTTGTTTTTTAAAAATTGTGTTAATTTTAATTAAATTTTATGTTGTTCCTAATTTCTAAGTTTTTGTAGTGTCCAAAATTTTTTTGTTTTTACCTATATTCATAATTTTGTAACAAATAAAATATAATATTTGAACAAATGCTACAATTTTAGTTTATTATTTTGATTGTCTTCTTGTTAGAACGGAAATTATTTAGTTGCATTCTTAAAACTTCCTTTCTGACACAGACGAAATAAATTGATTGTTTGATTTAACTTTTCTTCATTTAATTCCTCCTTTATCTTGACAATTATACTTGTTATTTTCTTATTTGCATGGAAGTCAAGTTTAGGACACTGAAATTGACACAATAAGAAAATTTAATAGTGGATTTATTTTCACCAAATTGGTGAAAACAAGTCTGCTTCATATTGAAAAATATTTAATAATTTGCATATTGTTTTTGAGATCTATTCTATTTTACTGTATAAAATAATAAATTTTTAATTTCAAAATCAACTTTATCATCAAAAAAGTTAATTTTGATAATGACAATTGAGAAACATTCATAACTGTCATAAAAGTTTTTTTATGTTTACAAGATTTATTTTCTTAAAAACTTTAATGTCATTTATTAAAATATTTTTTGTAACTTTTTTATTTCAAGTGTCTTTGCCTTGTCTATAGAACTTCATATTCTTCTCTTCATTGTATTATAATTTTCATAATGCATATGTCTCTCATGCTTATTCCAACCACTCGTTATCGCTCACATCACATCAAGTCATACATATATACACACATGTGTTCTAAAATATTTTTTTTTCTTATTTTTGTGGGTCTCCTCTTTAAATTCCCATTCATAAATTTTAAATGTCAGCATTATTTATCGCCACATTTTTGCGTTCTTTTTATTCGATAATATATAATAAAAAATAAAGTTTTAAGCTCTTACGAGTCTATTTTATGCTATATAATTATCATTACTTTTGACAAATGATTTGACCTACATTAGCCATGAATTTTTTCTATCTAAAAGTTCTTTCTCTTTTTCTTCTCTTTTCTTTTGCACTGCTGCAATCTTTTTTTCCTTCTTCTCTTCTCGCTTATTTCTCATTGTATGTTGATTGAATTAAATTGTCTGGTAACTGAATGCATCTCATCAAAAATGCATTTATGATGCACATACAATGGAAACAATGCAGGAATATAAGAGGTGTTCCGGTAAATTAGATTTGAATAAATCACCCGCATCGGCATCAAGTGGTTCCCTCAGTTCTGTATCATTATCAAGCTCAACAGATTGTGTAGAGGAATATCATGGTGATCAGCCATTCTCTGGTGAGTATTTTATATGATAATATTTGAATTAAAAGCATAAATCAAATGACGTCATGTTAATGTATGATCAATTACTATGTGTTACTACCTAGAAATGAGGGCAAAATTCTGTGATTGAGTAACAAATTTTTTTCATTTTCTCTCCAAGTGACTCATTTCTTGTGAACTCAACATCACGTCACGAATGTTTATTTACATTATTTTACCACAGTGTGAGATAATCTTTATAGTAAACCAAAAGAAGCAATGTTTTAGCACTCAAAAATCTTTTTATGGCAATATTATTTGCATAATCTGATCAGTTCGATTAAAAAGTTATAAATTTATTACCAAAAATTGTCATAACTTCTGGGAGGGAATAAATTGTTTAGTTTTTGATCAAGTTAGCACAAGTAGAAAAATTCATTATTTGCAAAAACATCTAATTTTTGTTTCAAATATAATAAGAACTAAATCGATGAATGATTTTTAAAAGAAATATTAAAACTTCAGAATTCTTCGATTTTCTGATATAAACGATTTCATCAATTTATCATAGAATTATATTGACCAATATTAAATTCAAATTTTACCGAGCCTAAAATTTGATGATTTTATTGTACTTTTTGGATTTTTGATCAATTTTTTTCTTTAGACAAACAAAAAAATTTTAATATCGGGAAATCAGTAATCTACAGCACAACAGTGCAAGCTCATTTAAATTTTTATATTTTATAGTGCATAGTCAGCTATCTACTTTAAGATTATTTTAAAAAAGAAAATAAGCAGCTTCTCGTCTACAACCAGTTTATTTTAATGAGCAGGCAAATAAATAATAAAAAAATTATAGACAAATCCGTTATCTTCAATTTACTCTAATTTCAATTCCTTATTGCTCTCTATCTTATCAATAACGAAATTCTTAATTGCAGTCAATGTAAAAAACCACAAGAAAACCTGCAATAAAAAGCTGGTGAAAAATTTATAAAAGCAGAACTATTAGGAGTGTTCTGACACAAAACACACGAAGACTGATAACGTGTACTATAAATTTTAAACACACTAGTTGAGCAGTCTGACAACACACATAGACACAATTTAAATAAACTGAGAGAGAAAATATTGAGAGAATAAAAATAAAAATCTCTCTTTCTCTACATTGTTTATGAATGAATTTGTGTGCAATAAAGTTTTTTTTCAGTCGATCGGTAGATGTAGAAGTGAGAAGATTAAGAAAAGTGAAGTAAAATTTTTATAAAGAATTTTTTAATAAAATTTCTTTTTTTCGCGCGTAAAAAACAATAATAAAAAACAATATTTATTAGCACAAAGTGAACTTGACAAAGAAATAAATGCGAATTCCTAAATTACACCATTGACGGCCTTATTTTTCTATGATTACATAAAAGGAATTTTTGTGATAGTAGTAAGTTATTTTGCGATAATTCAAGCTATTTTGTGAAGTCTGTTTATCAAGTGAAGAGACTTATAAGAAAATATGAAATCATTGTGACTAAAAATATCAAAAAAAAAATTAAATTGATCGCCAATTGAGTGGAATTTTTTTTAACTCTTCTTAATGTAAATTGATGATAGTGCAATAATTGTGATGAGAAGTTCAAATCCTAAAGTCCATTGGAAATTGATAGTGCAAGAGTGTAAATAATGAGAAAGCAAAAATATTAGAAAATTTTGGCAGAATTTATTTATGATATTATTAGAAAAAGAAAGGGTTTGGCACTGAGCTAATTTTTTTATTGCATTAATCGTCATTAAAACTGAAAAAAAGAAATAAAAATTGCGGTTTAATAAAAAAAATTGCAGAACCACAATTTATTAAGGAAAAAATTTTTATTGCCGATCTCAATTTATGAATCATTGCACGCTCGAAGTGAATAAAAACTTCAAACTTTTATTTTTCAAATCGTTGATTTTCATGTTTAACTTAATTAAAATAATAACCGTTTTTTATATTGAATGTATAAAAATTTCTTTAAGTTATTCAAAAATTAAAATAAAATATAATTTTATCAATCAAAAAATAATTGCGAAATAAAGAATAAATTTCAATTCAGCATCAATTTCATTTTTTCCCTTCCTAATATCAATCAGTAATCAATAAAGAAAAGAAAAAGAAGCTTACACACCAGAAGTGCCATAAAAGTCATCGCATAGTTTTTTATGATCAATTTTCAATTGATTGTTAATTAAGGCCGAATGAGTGTCATACCCTTTTATAATTAACTTATAGTTTACTACAAAGTGATTTATTACATTATGTTACACACTATTAGATTCCTCAGGCAAGCATCTCTCTTTCGTCGCTCGCTTTGTCTGTTCGTCGAGAGAGCGAGAGGAAAAAAGGTTGCATTACGAGAAATTCATTCACAATATAAATTCCAATCTCAAAACATGAACTCAATATGCAATTTCCTACTTCTCTATGCGCACATTTACTTCTGACTTCTCTCTGTCTCTTTCGCAATTTACAATTTTACATGAAAATGCAATTTTTACTCATTGTTCTTCTTTTCTGTAGTTTCAAGTTCAAACAATGCCTCGCACTTGATTGCTCAATTTACAGTCGAATAGATTTGCATTGCATGCAAAGCAAAAATTTACCTTTTCCGCTGAAAATCAATGAAAAATGATTGCCAATTTTGTTCTCAATAAACCTTATCCATGTCTCAATTTTCCTTCTAATGATTCACTATAAAAAATTGTTGCGCGCCCAACAGGTTGAATCACGATTTCTTGAGTGCTAATTGGAATGCTAGGCCATAAGAACATGTGATTTTTGTGGCAGACAGCTAAATAAACAATGGCTTTTATTTGTACTTGAGTAAAGTGCAAAATGTTATGGCATGGATGAGTAAACAACAAGAAAGTTTGAAATTAACTTTTGGTGTCAATTTTGTCAAGTGTGAAAGTGACAAAATTAGTTTTTATTGTTGACGTAAAAAATGAGGCCTAATTTTATAAAAAGATGTCAACGGAAGAAATTTTTAAAGATAATTGAGCGAATAAAATTTTAAAGCAGAAAATTTGATAAAATTGAAATAATTTACTTAATGCATAATTGAAATTCTTTGTTTATATTGAAAAAGATAAACGTCAAAGTTAATAAGTTTAATCTCTTCTCAGAAAATCTTTTTTTGATCTTGTGCACTAAATCTGTCATGTCAGCTTGTTTACTTCTTGGAAGTTTTTAAAATTAGAATTACTTGATGATTGGATTAAATAGAGGTAGTTAATTAAATTAAGATTTTAATGTAGGTTGAGAACATGCTCTGTTTTCAAAAATTCACTCTTCACACTATTTTTATTGAGTCTTTTTTATTTTTTTGGAAAACAACTCAAGATTGCGTTTATATGCATTTCAAAGGTATGGGAAAATATGAACTATCTAATCTTAAAGTCTAGACAAACAAATATGACCGATAAAAATATGCAAAATCATGCAAATAAATTCGAAGATTTTCATTGATATTTTTCATTTATTTAGATAAATATTAATTGAATCAATGTTTTTTTAAATTCATTTTGAACACTAATCTATTGATATATTTATTAATTAATATCAAAATGTGGGAACAAAAAGTTTTTTATGTATTAAACACTACAGTTTTCAATGATTTTCATTAAATTTCAGAGGAAAATGTAAAAGTTTCCAATTCAAAATTTAACTGAAAAATCCTATCTAAATTTTGAGATTTTTAACATTTTTTGTAAATTTCAAATCTGATTGATTTGAATTTTTTACCTTGCGTTATAAATAAGTTTATTAAGAATTTCTAATTTAAACTAACAAAACTAAAAGAAGTCAATAACGATTTATAAACTTATTGTTTAAGCTCCTTGTTGATATTTTAAGAAGATTAGAAAAGGTTAAAAACCTCACTAGTCACTTGTTAGAGATTTTAATAATTCTACGGAAAGATTATTATCAAATATTCCAATAGACCACAAAATGCAAGTAGAAAGAAGAAGAAGAAGAAGATTAATAAATAAAGTGGACAAACGAAAAAAGAAGAAAATAAAGAAGAAAAAATACCCAAATAATAAAAAATACTATATGTAAATTAATTCATATGTATACATCACTTAATTACATTCTTTTCATATTTATTCTCACTCTTGCTTCTTTTTCAAACATTTGTTTATAACATAATGTGTCGCGTTTGTGTCTATTATCTAGAAAAAGAGCGATCTATGTGGCAATATTTAATTATCTCCTCTTTCAGGTCTATTTAAGGGATCAACAATGACACTTAATAATCCCAATCCAAACACCTTCACCACACATTTGTCAACTTTCACACAGCATTTACAAAAGGATGACTCAAGTCGGAATCGCATGACATCAACTACTTCCACTAATAACAATAACAATGTAGAGAGTGTTGAGAAAGGTGTGAATATGATGAGTCCATTCGATGAGCAGGAAGAGTGGGCGAAAATTTCTGAAATTATGGAATCATTTGGCAGTGGCATAGCCCGTGAGTCCGTTTTTGTGACCGACATTGAGAATGAATTTAAACAGCGATTAGCTTTAAAAGATGGCAAGCAAGAGAATGGTGTAAAAGTTGAAAGTCCGATTGCAGAAATTGATGAGAATCTCTCGCCATTAAAGAAGTGGCTTGTTGAAATAAATATGGAGCATTTAGAGGAGCATCTTATGGAAAATGGCTATGACAATCCTGATTATCTCAATGGACTGATAACAAACGAAAATGACCTTGAAGTGTGTGGAATTCCTGAAAAAGATCGAGGGAAATTGCTGCATGAAATTCAAAAACTTCCAAAACCACCAACGTTACTTGAAGCTAGTAAGAACAATAAATTAAATAATAACCAGCATCTCACACCATCAGTTGATCAGTGGCTGACTTCAATACATCTCGATGAATACGTTGATGTGTTTAAGTAAGTAATACTTGGAAAATGAGTAATATTAATCGTGAGTCAATTTGAAAGCGCATTTTTTATGACAAGAAATCTGTATTTTGTTGTAAAAATAATTCCAATTAGAATTTGAACTGCCAATTAGTAGCAGGCACAGTGGGCCAGAAAATTAAAAAATGTTCAAAAAATATTTTGATTCATTTATGTTAATCAAGGAGACAGACAGACAAATTATGGACATATTTTAGCATATTGATAAGAAAAAGTGTTAAATATTTTTGCTTTATTTGGACAATTTTTTTTTTATTTTTTAAGAAAACATTTGTACATCGATATGGAGAAAATTTATCGTGTTTGGGAGATTGAATTGCAAGCTGTATTGGAAATTAATAAAATTGGTCATCGGAAAAGAATTTTGCATTCGCTTATTGGACAACGATTAGAGCCGCCAAATATTGAAGAAATTAATGATGATACATGTTCAAATGATGCACTGGATTTAAATGATGAATCAAGTGATAACAATAATGCTGCTATTATTGCAGCTGCAATTGCTGTAAGTCAAAATACTAAACCCGCACCAAATATAAAACCTTCAACATCGATGTCAAGACATAGGAAAAAGAATCGACCGGCGCCACAGCCGCCTGTTAAAGCCAATAATCTCGAGATAAGGTCACCATCGGAGCTATTGTTATCTAATCAGGGTAGCATGCAAGCACAATGGAAACACTCGGCTGCAGCACTTGTAGCAGGCGCTATTAAATATGAAGTTTTTGTAAGAATTTTTATTTGAAAATTTTTTTTTGCTTAAATTATATTTTAAAATTTTTAGTACCTCGGTTCAACGATAATCAAAGAACTTCGTGGAACAGAATCAACAAGAAAATCAATACAGAAGCTCAAGAAAGGTGCATTGATGTCATCTTCATCGCCTAGTCACTCCTCGCTTATTCAAACTGTAAAACGGCCTGTTTGTCTTGCAATTTCACATTTGGGCGTACAATTTATTGATATTGACAGTCAAGGTGTCATTTGCGAGCACAGGTATGGAAATGGTGTTGAATTAAGAAATTTAGAAAAGTTGTGGGATTTTTTTATTTTAACTTTGTTTATTTTAATCTATTTTTAGCGTCAAAAATATTGATTGTGCTTGCCAAGATGCCGAAGATCTTTCACATTTCGCATACATTACCAAAGATTTTGAAAACAATACACATTATTGTCATGTGTTCAACGTTGACAGCATGGTGAGTCAATTTTTATATTTTTTTTGCAAAAAATCTCGGGGTTCAATGAATTGTATCTTTATTTTTTGAAAATAAACATCAGTTTTTCAAAAAAATGTTACTACTTCTCCTATTAAAATTAGTTTCAAATGTTTTTCTTTGTTCTTATTATTAAGGGTTCTCACCTCTTGATATTTCAATTATAATACCATGTGTAAAATATAAACAAAATTTTTAAACAAATTTATTTTTAGGACTTGGCGACGGAAATAATTCTCACATTAGGTCAAGCTTTTGAAGTCGCTTATCAGTTAGTTTTACGTGAAACCTCATCAACACCAAGCAGTGTTAGCACTGGAAAGCGTCCAATGTCTTTGGCAAGTACTACCTCAGCATCCGATTGTGGTTAATGAGACAGCGAAATGATAAAATTTTAAGCAAATATTATAACATGTGATGAGCACCAAATAATGATGATACCAACCAATATTAACAACAACTAGGAAAATTTTTTAAATTAGAAAAAATTTTGAATTCGAAGCGCATTTTAGAAGTTTTTTATATAAAAAACACGCATAGTCACGTCTATTTAAAGAATCAAAATCTAGTTTGGAAAACTCTTGTACCAAAATACAGTTCACAATTTTTCTTAAACTCAAATCATTTTTGCAAAAAGAACACTAAGAAATTTGATTTTAAACTGACATAAAATTTCTTAATTTTTTATCTTCTAAGTCAAAATTACAAAGCATAAAAAGATATTTTTGAAAATTTGAAGAAATATGACAATTATAAAACTATTTTAATTTTCATGATTGGTTATGAATTATCTTTTTTAGACATTATTGAGAGGAATTTCAAAAAGTTTATGTAGGAATAATTTTCTTCATATACTTATATTCATCCCTTTCTTATATCTTCCACAAATCATTCACTCAAAGTAGATAATAACAAATAATAATGACGAATATTGATTAAATGGATAGGTATGAAAGCAAAACAAAATTTATTGTAATCAAATATCGAAAAAAATTTAGAAAGAAATTAAAATTGAAATTTCAGAAATTTTTAGCTTTCTTCCGGAAAATAAAACGAAATTTGATTGCCAAAGTTAAAGAAAATAAAATTAAAGTATAGAGAAAAGAAATTTAATTGTGATTAATGGATATTTGCAAATTAAAAATTATAGCATGAGCTCACACATATTAAGATAAAGAATATAAATGAAAAAAAGCATATAAAATTTATTTTAAAGTAAAAAAAAGTATATTATATGAAGAAATAAAGCATGAAATGTTGACAAATTGAAATATAAAAACATAACTAATAATATTGAAGTATATTTATCGAGACTTTTGTGTGATGATCATTAAAAAAATTTGATTTATAAAATCGTAATCTCTATTTCAAAAAATTTAATTTAAAAAAATATCTTCCTAATTTTAACAAATTATTTTGTTATAAAAATTGTTGATTGGATTTGAGCTAAATCTTCCTGCAGGCGCGCATTGATTTTCTGCTGTGAATTTAAATCGAATTTTTGACTTAAATTTCAATAACGTTCACGTTTTTACACACGATATTTCTGATTAAAATTATAATATCGTTGAGAACATTAAGAAAACACAAACAACGTTCGTTAAACATAAACGTCAATTTTTAGACGTAAAAGTTGCTGAAAATTTTGACCAAAAAGTCAAAAGTAAAAACATAAACGTTACTGAAATTCGGGTATATTTCACAGGAATCACTAATTATTTTTGTCAAATTGGAGAAGAATATTTTTGAAAAATTTCCTTTAAAGGAATTATGTAGAATCTTTGTTATAAAATTTCAATTATTTATTTATTTCGTTTTAGAGATAAATTTAAAAACTTGATGGCTTTGAAAGCTTTACTGGCAAAATATAAAGTTTTCAAAAAAGTAAAAAAATTTGATTGTAAGAAAATACAGGCAAAAATTATTTCGGCAAAAAATAAGTTAATATCGATTCTCAAATATTTTGCAAAAAATCTTTCATAATTTATGAAACAGCAAAACACTGTCATTATCTTCATCTTCCCTAAAATCGTATTTGAAAATGCACAAGAAGTTAATTGAACACAATAATTACTGTACCTTTGAATAAATGAAAAGTAATAATTAAAAGTTAAATGAAAAAGTTTTCATCAACATCTCATTTCTTCAACACTGCCCTAGGAAAAAATATTGAAAATTATATTTCACATAAAAATTCGAATCACAAATTTTTTTTCATTCAGCCTCATCACAATAAAATTTTTAAGAATGTTTTAAATACTTAAAAAAATGTTTAATTAAAATTTTAATGCAAACAAAATTTTAAGGGCATGCGAGAATTTTTTATATCAACTCATGTTTTGTCAATAAACTTTTACATATGCGCAATTTTTAAAACTTAATATTGTTGCTTTTTTATAAGAGTTACTTATAATGCGTATTCACATAAAAACATCAATAATATGAGTCATTTGTGTTCATAAGTACATAATCAGGGTTGAAAAACAGAAATCTGTTATCAGATTTTCATAAATTTCTACTCTGTAAGCAATAATAGAATAAAAATATTTAAAACTGGTCCAACATTAACAGCAGAATTTTTTAAAGAATCTAAAATATGTTAAGCTTGCCATTTTCATGCTTTTAACAAATATAACATATTTTAAATTCTTCAAAAATGAATGAAAATACAAATTATTGGAAAGATTAATATTTTAAAAATTGGTGAAAGTACTCAATTGCGGATTGGTGTACTTTAGCGCATTTTTGGCGCCCAGATCAGTGTTTGTTACAAATGACAAAGTTAGCTAATTTGTTTTTAGAAACAGAAGCTTTACCTTAAAAACAAAATTGAGTTGCAAAGCTACATATTTAGCTGTCAGCTTTTTAATTTGATTACAACAATCAGAATTTCTGTGAGTGTATCAAGTTGAAGTAGGTTTTCAGAAGCTGTAACTTTAATGGTTTAACTATATTCAATTTTATGAGAAAATTTCTATCGAAATCAATTTTGCATGTATCAACATTGTAAATATGAAAATTTAATATGTTAATCAGTGT
>JACWBX010000076.1:0-11094 GCA_014622435.1 Polypedilum pembai
TCTACGTGCTGATGGATTTATCGCAATAAATTCCAAAACGAGCCTTTCACACCAAATTAGCCTCCGAACTGTGCTCTTTTGCACTAATACCACGTAGTCCAGTTGAAATTCCACACCACGTGCTTTTTTAACTATATTAATTCTCTACCCACGCTATTTTTAGAACCAAAATTCCTCTGTCAGAATAAATGGCTCGATACAATTGCACCACGCTACTGTGGTTTAAGACAATTGATTTAGGGAATGAAGATTTATCCGTACTATCCGGAAAAAATCTTCAGGATCTTTTTGCTCTGCTGCAAAAAAATAAGATCGGAAAAAAGACAAAAAATAGCGGAGAAAATTCTATATGTTGCGCTGCCACGTGTTAATTCTTATTGATGAATTATTCAAAAATTTTGTCGTCGAAGGAAATTTACAAATTATCTTTTTATAAAACAACTGAATTTATTTCATATCATTCATAAAATTGTATTTCACTTTATCGTGTTTTATTTCTGTAATGAAAGTCAAAATAAGTCAATGAAAATGAAACCTAACCTTACACTCACTTGAATAATTCGTGACCTGTCTCATCGACGACCTGATCGAAAAAGACTTGATTTGAGCAACGAAGCTCCTTTTATACTAAAATGTGAGCAACAAAACCGATTGCTCGGTTTGAAAAATCTAAACTGTCGTTACAAAATCTTTTCTAAAATTTTCAATTTCATTCGACTTATGACTTAAATGAATCTGTTACGATTTTATCGTGACAAGGCGCTATCTATAGTTTCTATAGCGGAATTTTTTGTAATTATTATCACAAGCAATCACAGGCCGCCTGTGCAACAACATTGATTAACACATTAAATTTTCATATTTACAATGTTGATAGATGCAAAGTTGATTTCGATGGAAATTTTCTTATAAACTTGAATATGTTTAAACTATTAAAGTTACAATTTCTGCAATCTTGCTTTAACTTCACACACTCATAGAAATTCTGATTGTTGTAATCAAATAAAAAGCTGACAGCTAAATATGTAGTTTTGCAATTCAACTTTGCTTTAACAATTGTTCTTAAGGTAAAGCTTCTGTTTCTAAAAACGAATTAATTAACTCTGTCATTTGTAACAAACACTGATCTGTGCGCCAAAAATGCGCTAAAGTACACCAATCTGCAATTGAGTATTTTCACCAATTTTTTGTCTATGTAGACGTGGACAAAAATTTTGGTCTAAATCCATAGACATAGACCGTCTATAAAACAACTCTAGTTCACAAGAAATTGTCTTGTTTAGATAATTTAATTTAAATCAAGTTGACCTAAAATTTTCTTAAAGTCAAGAAATGCAAGGGGGAAGAACTCTATCGAAAAATCTAACTAAATAACAAAAACTTTTAGATAGTTTCATATAAAATTTTTGAATTTCAATGGTTACTTTATTTTGCGCTTATCAAGAGTTCTCATTTCAAAGTATTTTTATAATTATGACACTCATAAAATTTTTCCCATACAAAATTTTTATGCCTAATAAAACTTTTCAACTCTAGTAAATTTTTGATTTTTTTTTCTGGTGTAAAATCGCTTCATTAGAGCAAACTTTCTGCCAGTTATAAAGCTTTTTTGCGTACTGTCGTTGTCTTTTTTTGACAAAAAATATCCTGAACATGCTCCCAAAATTGCTTTTTTATGAAAACAAAAATTTAAGAAATCTCTGAAATTTCTTACTAATTGTGCTTTAGATTGTAGTCAGTGTTGTTACACAGGCGGCCTGTGTAACAACACTGATATGTAGTGTATGATTTGACTTTAAATCAACTTCATTTTATTAAAAAAGTTATTTTGACGCACAGGTTTGTTATATTTTGTCAAATAAGGTTAAAAGAAGACACTTTGAAGTATCTATTCGAAAAAAGATTCAAATTTTTGTCTCTTGCAGAATTGAAAGGCAGTCATTTGGCAGCTTTTCAATTTTACCGTCTTCTCTCAAATAAAAGAGCCATTTTTGAAATAACATTTGTTTTTCCATACAAAAAGTAAACAAAACTGAGCAAATTTTCTTGAAATTATAATTCGAGGGAAGACGGTAGACTCTTGATTAGGATTTTTCAAAAACAGTGGTTTTCAAAAATCAGCTGTTACTGTTTTTAATTTTCAAAAAAAACAGCTGATAACAGCTGTTTTTACTGTGTTTTCAAAATTTTCACTAGTTTTTTGAAAGAACAAAATTTTTTTTAGCAAAAATTGCATTTTTAAATCAATTTTGTTCTGCTTATTTGCTCTAACTTCGAGTTAAGTGAGGAAATATTAAATTTGAAAAAATTTTCTTGAGATTTCCAAGATGGCGCTTCGATCGAAATTTAAATCTCAAATGACCGTTAAATTAAACTAAATAAAGATACTTGAAAAGGTAACTAAGAACAAAAAATTGATATGTTACGATATAAAAAATAATTAACTTTCAAAAGAAGATTTTTTTTAAAAAAAGTTGTGAAAAATTTTTTTATGGTTTTTGCTTGAAAAAACCGTTAAAAACAGTAAAAACAGCTCCGTAAAAAACAGCTGTTTACTGTTTTCCATTTTTGGCCAAAAAACAGCTGTTTTACTGTTACTGTTAAACAGTAATAAAAAACCCTACTCTTGATTGTCAAGTAGATGCTTTTACAATTAATCTATCAGTGAACATCTCAAAGTCTAGCAAATTGACAAACATTTGATAAATTTTCTATCTGTTTAAGTTTTCTTTGTAAATAAAATTAACACATTTGTAGCAAAAAGAAAAAAGTGTCTAAGTTCATTACTTTTATTTCATTCACAGCTATACAAAAAAAAAACTAAATTAAATTTGTTCAACTCTTTAGTGTTAATCAATAAGTAAAGCAAGTGTCTGTGTGCAACTGTGCATTATTAATAGTTAATTATTAACCTAAATTGTAATGAGACAATCAAAAAGCTTTTTTTTTATACGATCTAAATAACCTTGAAACCACAATCACGAAATGCTGCTGCTGCTGCTGCTTTTGTTTTCTGCTAAAAAATCGAAGACTTACTGTTTTCTTGAAATCATGTAAAATAAGTGAAGTTCTCTTTCGAATTGCGTTATGGTTAAGAAACTTTTTTTTAATGTGCGCGTGTACAAAACAAAATAAACACACACACGATTTCGTGTGCATGTCATTGATTGAAATCGATATTTGAACCGATCCTTTATGTTGCAGCTTTAATGATCTCTTTCAATGAACTGTTTGTTGTTGCTGATTGCTACACTTGTATGCCCTTCATTATAAACAATCTTTAAATTCATATTCAATTCAAAATAAAAATGGAAATATTGTGAACTTTAATTTAATATTTGAGTTCTTAGAACAATGATAATTTAAACAGAGAACAATTATTCAAAAATTCTCATTTATTAATCAGAGTTATGAAAGTAGAATCTACTTTGTGACTTTTGCCTACTTTCTACAGTAGATTTTGGCTACTAACTACGGACCAGATTTGTTTTCCTTCGAAATTTGTGAATTTTAAAAGATATTCAAGAACTTTTTAGCATGAAAACTTAATTATTTTATTTATTAACTTTCTTATTTTGATATCTCTAGTCACATTTATCAAGTTTAAAGTATTTAAATTAATAATTTAAGAATTTATGTCAAAATTTATCTTTGTTTACTAATTTTTGCTTCTTTTTTATTCTTTGCATCACTTCTTTTGTTTGCATCTTTTAAAATTTCAAATCTTAAAAAACCGTTGATAATTTGAAAATAAACTGAGCAAAATTGAATTAGCGTCACCCTTAAAATTTAATTTTTTTGTGATATATTGAGTGTTATATAGCGTTAGAAAGGTCTTTTCAAAACACATCACCTAAAACTAAGTTTTTTTCCAATTCTCGAGAATCGAAAAAATCGAGAACGAAAATGAGAATGAAAATTCTTGCTTAATATTTTGAATAAAAAGTAGGCAATTTTTTTAAAAAATGCTTCTACAATCAAATTCAAAACAATAATTTTTGCTTTTTAAGTTTTTCTTTCGCTATTTTTCTTCACTTTCGTCATTATTTACAAACAAAATTTTCAATACAAAAAAATGTTCATGTCAACTTCTAAGCTTCTATTGTAATATAAACGATTCATTATTATTTATAATTCTAAGTTTTTAGGGAAATGAGTTTTTTTGTTTTTATCTATTCATTTTTCATGTAAATTTTTGCTTCTTTTCGTCACTTCATTTCGTTTTTCTGCATCTTTGTTTCGTTAAAATTAAGATTAATAATCACCACATAAATAAAAAGAGTAAAATTCCAGTGATGACAAAACATCTGAAGGTTCTTGTAAAAGAAAATTATTAATTGAACATGTTAAAATGTCATTCAATCTCCTGCAATTGCGGACATGAAGCACAATCAGTGATAAATTCCAAAAAGCATGTTCTTGAACTGCTTATGAACATGATATCACTTATCACATTCGTTCAAGAATTATTGACGCTTTTGGATAATTTTCCATTCACTTTTATGTGCATTGACTGCTGTAGCATTCCCACGCAAGGTGAAAAGATTGGAAGTGTTTATTGAAATTTTATTTGACAGAATTAAAACAGAGCAATGGCGAGACCTTCCGTTTCATAAAAAATATGATTTTTATCATTTGTCGACGTCTTAATTTGGCTCACATTTCGAAGCTGCAATTAATTGATATAAAGTAAATGCCCTGATGTCAATCTATCGCCAACACCCTATATATGTAATTTTCAATTAGCCCAAAAAAGCTAAAAAATCATTTGTTTCACTCACTAAATTGATGTTTAATTATGAGATATTGAGAATTAATTTCTTTTTGCCATTTTCTTTCTTTCTTTCTCTTTTTTTTTTTTTTTTTTTTTTTTTTTTTTATTTTTTTTTTTTTTTTTTCTTTTTTTTTTTTTTTTTTTTTGGGAGTGGTATGCACAACATATTGGCTAGTCTGTATTATGAAATATTTCTCGTTTTTCATTATCATTTCATATTGTGTTAAAAAATGAGTGTTGTTATGATCAACATCAAGCATTATGTAATATTGCGAAAAGAATAAGAAAGCAATTGAGGGGAGGAAAGAAATTGTAACAAAAATTTTTTAATGTTAGCGGAATAAGAAATTGCAAATGAATTTAGAAAGTTTTAAGATAAATAACGTATTTTTTTTGAAATTTGAAAATAACGAATTTTTGAAATTAAAATTTTTTTTTAAATTTTTAACCGTTAAAAATTAGTAATGAAATTTTCAAAATAACGTAATTTAGAAATTATAAAAAAAGAAATTTAATCAGTTGCAACTAACTTAAATTCAAATAGATTTAGTTAATGAAAACCAAGCGTAGACACTTAAATGAAGATCAACAAAGACTAAAAAAAGACAAATCAACTGAAAATAAGCAAAATTTTAGTAAACTGTAAAACAGTTTTGAACTCTGGTAAAAAGTAGATTACATCATACTGCAAAAAAAAAAATATTTTTTATCAATTTAAAACCACCAACATTGCAATTAACCGCAATCGCCCCAAAATGAATCACAAATTTCAGAGTAAATTAATTTTATTGACATTTCATTATGAAAAATTTGTTACGGTTACTTGCATGTAGCGGAATTTTTACGTTGTCAAGTGATATGCGCAAAAATCAGCATGTTGAGGACCACAATGAGCTATAATGCGTATAATTATCATGAAATGACTTTAACAATATTAAATAAAATTACATGATTATCGACAAAAAGTGTGTTGTGCTGTCAGTGCTTGTATAAAAAAGAGTTCAATTTCACATTCGCCCTTAATCTTATCTTTTGCATTGTCTCTTAAGATTATGACCATTGTGACCTTGTAATAAAATATTTTTCTTTATTGATCTTATGTCACCTTACAAAAGAATTTCTTTTCGTTATTATGAGCCAATTTTAGCTGTCTGTTTCAGTTTTTTTAAATGGAAAGTAATAATAATATCTCTTTTTTCTCTCTCTTATGGCAATATCAACTGCCGTAATTGCTTTACAACAAAAATTAAATTTAAAGCGAAATTGCAAACAAAAAATTTGAAAATTCTTCTAAATTATTTCAAAGCTATTTTTTGAACAATTTGGAAAGGTTTAAAAATTATTTTGAATATTCATAGTCCATTGTTTATGTATAAATTTGCTTAGAAGGCGAATTCAGCAGCTAATTTGACATGCAAAATTTGCATGTCGTTGTGGATTTTAACTTGACCGTATTATTGTTTTAAATAATTTAAAAAAAGCTCTAAAAATTGTTTATCATTTTTCGACAAGGGATACGAGCTTCATCAGAAAAGTATCAAAAACATCAAAAAAATTAAATCAATAATAATAATAAAAAAAATTTGAGTCTTTATTGACTGCTATATGATAACATTTACAAACTAGTGAGATGTTATAGGCATTAACTCTTGGATTTTAATTTTTGATCAAAACAAAACAAGTAGATCAATCTCGACGCCCTGCTAGTCGTAAATTATAGCGCATTTTTGTCGTGACGGATCAGTATGTTTGGTGATGAAATTTAGATGTTTTTTGTTAACACTTGCTGGCGACAAGTGTGTCAATAAACTTGTTGTCCAAAATGCAACAAGGATCAGCATTAATTCAAAAAAAATTTAGTGCTAACTTTATATAAGCATTGAAACCTTTTCAACTATATACTAAAGTCTTAGATTTGTGAAATTTTTTGGAGAACATGACCAACATCATGCCGGACAACCATGCACTGCCATTGACCGGTGTGCACTGACTCTAACCCAAAATATTTTATTTTTATCGTATTCTACGCGTCAAGACCTTTCCAACGAAATTTTGAAATTTTCAAAGTTCATGGCGTAGTGCCTGGGGTGCATGGCCTAGGCCATGATTTATGAAAATTTTCAAAATTTGTTTTCTTTGCATTTTACACGATTTTTAACGTTTTTGGCGAAAAAAAAATTTTTTGACCAAAGATCATGGCCCACCGCCATGGTCCGGCATGATATCCAAGAAATCTCTTTCCAAAAAGCCCTCGATCATGTTTCTACAACTTTCCGTTATCGAGTTATGACTGCCCCAGCCGACCAGCCAGCCAGTCAGCCATAGTGGACCTATAAGCGTATTTTTTTACAAGAATGCGCTAAAAATAAAATTTTCCAAGGTTAATACAGTTCGTCTTCTTTTTAATTTTACAAGCTCGCCTGCTGACATTAAAAAAGTCAGGGCACTAACTTTTACTAGAAAGCTTTTTAAATTTCCTAAATGAGCTGAATGTTCAGTAAAATTTGTTCTATTCAGACAAAATAACAAATAATAAACAAAAGATTAAAGGTTTCGTTGCAAAATAACTTTAGAATCAACAGAAAATCTCAATCAAAATGTTTTTATATAAGCTAGTGCCTTAACTTTTTTCAATGTCAGTAAGCGAGACTGAAAAATAAAAATTTTTTTAACTGTCTCTACCTTGGAAATTTTTAATGTTTAATGTTTGACTAAAAATTTGTACGTAAGTCGACTTCGGACTCTGGTCAAAAATCATCACTCCTTGCTTTTTGTAATAAATTTTAAGAGAGAAAAACAATTGAAAAAGTTTCCAAAAAATACTTTTCCCTTGAAATAGTCGTTTGTTGTCGTTCATAAAAGTAAGAAAGAGATTTTTGAGAATATGATAAGATTGAACATGTTGAAGAGAGAAAGAGAGAAATTTTATTGTCGGTAAACTTTTTTTAACAAAGATGTGTCACGAATTCTCCTTTATTGTATGCTGACGATCGCAATAAATTTTGGTAAACGTTATGTGAATGTTTATTACCATGTGCTACACAACTTGGCTGCATTTTATGAGATCTGTTATACAATATGGCTTAAATTACTTTTCCTACATTATGTGCACTTTATTTTCTCGCTCATGTGTGAGATGATGAAGATGTGATTATAAGATGTTTGCAAGTGCACGTGTGAATCTTTAAACTCTTCAAAAAATTCACTTTTAATGGATAAACTGTTGCAAAGTGATGTTGCTTTTAATAAAATTTAAAATTTAATCAAAATTTTAAATTTAACGGTTTTTATGAATTCAAATTTTTTGTTATCATATTTTGAATTTTACCAAGTGGAAAATAACTCTGACAAAAAATGAAAAAATAGCAAAAATGACGAAAAAACGAAAAAAGACGAATTTGACGAAAAATAGCGAAATTTTGAAATCTTTCATCAGAATCTTTTTACTTTTGAAATTTACTTAAAACTTAACGGTTTTTGAAATTTCAAAATTTTTTTACATTTTGAATTTTATTTATGATTTTAAATTTTCAAATTTAAGACAATAATTATAGATTTTTGTCAAAAATAAAGAAAAGCTGACAAAAGTTTTTAGAAATTTTCTAAAAATTCGAATTTTATTAAAATTTTTTATTTTAATTTTATGCTTTAAAACTTTTATTCAATTTATTTAAAATTTATTTAACTTTCCTCACCTAGTATTAAAGAAAAAGATCCAATTGTCATCATATTTGTTTAGTAATGTTTTTCACTTTTTCTTCTTCTCGTCCATCTGTCAGTTGACGATGTTTACATATAATGAGCAGGAAATCTTTAATTTATTTAAACGCAAGTTAAAAATGTCTCAATTATCTCATTATTAAAAATGCAACTCATGAAAATTATTAAAAAAATATTTCATCACATTTATTTTTAATATCATGCAACACATTTTGTTTATTCAATTGTTTTAAAAAAATTTCATTTTAGTTCTGAACTTTATTTTATTTTAATAGTTTAACTTAAAAAGATCAAAATGAGTCGTTTGATAATTTTTGTGATAGTAATTAATTTAATTTTAACAAATTGTGAGCGATTTTCAGGTAGCGGTGCTATGGAGAAACTTGCAGAAGATGAAGAAATTATTTTGAAAGAATTTGAAGAGTTTACAATGAGAATGAAAGATGAAAATGATTATTTAATGAGGTAAAAGTAAATTTTTAAAGTTTTAAGATTAAATTGGCAAAGATAGTGAGCAGAGTTGTTAAACTTTTGATCCGTAGCTAATAGCCATAAGCTACAATGTAGATTCTACTTTTACAACTCTGGCATAAATTCCTGGTAGTTTCAATCGACCGTTAGAGAAAATTCGAAAAAGTTTGCTATGATTTTTAGAAATTATTTAAAGTTGAAAGAGTTTGTTAAGGGCAATTCTTTGAATAAAATTTTCTACAAAAATCTCTACTTTTGCAAATTTCTGTCAAAACGATGAATATATTATTTATGACAAGTTTTAGAAGTTAAAAGTCTTTAATTTAGCTCAAATTTTATTTTTGACAAGCGTTACTTAGGAACAGAAAAAATATTTTTCGTCATATTTTTGTAAATTATGACTTTAATATTCACTAAAATGACTCAGAAAATGATTTTTTGGCATTCCGAATTATTTCTTTATCTACTATTGTTCAATTTGAAGCTTAAAATCAACGATTTATAGGAGAAAATATCAACATTTAGTTGATTATTTTTGTTCCTATGTATAAAAGAAATTATCATAAGTCTAATTCAGACTTCGTTTTTCATTATCTTAGTTTAAAACTTAAATTATTTTAATTTTATTTCAAAAACTTTTCGAAAAGAGGTGTACAAGCACGTTTGAAATTTCTTTTTCAATGGTCAAAATTTTAATTAAACTACCAGGCATGAATAAGGTCCAGAATAAATTGTCAGCAGATAAATAAATGACAGATCTACTGAAGCAGTTGAATGCCTCTGTAACCGCTTGATTTGAAGAACAGCGTAGTGGCTGGTCCGGATTAGAGTCCAGGCTGCGCTTTCTTTCAGAAATTTTTCAGAAGTTTAGATACTTCGATTGCTCAAGTGCTCTCGGAACACACTTTAAAAAGTAATGTTTCTCACAATAATGATAGTTTGGCTGAGATATTCTGTAGTGTTACAGAATCATTGATTAGGAAACTCTTCTCATTTGAAAAATCGCTAGTAGCAGTCATTTAACTATTCTGTAAAATTGTAATGTACAGTCAACTCGATCATTATTGTGAGCCAGGATTAGGTCACAACAGGCACTTCAGTCTACGTCTATCCTGTGAGTTAGCAATAATTCCGCCTAGGAAAAAATTTTAAACCAACAGATCTACTAAATTACAGTCACTGCTTATTATCAAGTCAAAAATTAGATAAGAAAATTTTCTAACACTGATTTGAACTTTCAGAAAACTCCAAATATGGAAAGATGAATATTTGCGTGTGAAAAAAGATCCGATAAAGTACATAAACAACCCAATTAACGCATTTCACATAATTAAGCGTACGACTGAAGACATTGACTTATTTCAACTGCGAATTGAGAAAATTATTGATCAATTTATAAGCAATATTGAAGACATAAGACCAACAGATGACGAACTTACAGGCACTGTAGAAGCTTTAATGCGATTGCAAACAATTTATCATTTAAAAACTGCTGACATAATCAATGGAATAATCGATGGAGATAAAACAAATGACAAACTTAAACCTCATGATCTTTTAACAATAGCAAGAGAAGGTTTAAAAATAGAAAACAAAGCTTACTTTGTGAATGAATATTTAAATTATTTAAATAAATCATTGGAAAATGGCGAAGATGAATTAATGTATGTATGTATGTATGTTTATTTTTACCAATAGTATTTTATGTACAAAGAACAATAATAATATATAATCAATTTTTTTTTTTTGACAAAATAACAAGATTGAAAAGAAAAAATAGACCTTATCCTGGGTCTTACTCAGCATTTAAAACAAATAATAACAACTTCTTTTTAAAATCAGCCCTTGATGTTTCGAATGTAATGTTGTGTAGCTTCATGAATTTATTGTACAGCAATAGTCCATTTATGAATAGAGAGTTTCTTGTCGAGGCTCTCTTGCATCTAATTATTTTATATTCATCGTTATTGCGTAGTTGACGTGAATGTAGTGAATCCCTTTTAACCAGCATATCACAGAGATATCCTGGGCCAATTCCTAGCTCTAATCTACGAATAAAGGTTAAAGTGCAATAAACAATTCTATCCTTGATAGATTCCCATTGCAACATGTCCAACATTAATGAAGAA
>JACWBX010000078.1:263-21771 GCA_014622435.1 Polypedilum pembai
ATTTTGTTTCGCAATTTCTCGAGTAATGCAATTAGTGACAGCTTTCTAATAAAGTGATAAGCCAATAACTCGATAGCATAAATCAAAAGCAACAAACCGCGAGCCTTTAGCTATTATAGTTTTCGAGATCTCGCGCCTCACCCAGCCGAACAGCCAGCCAGCCGAACAAAGTGAATGTATAAGCTGCATTGTTGTTACCAAAAATGCGCTAAAAAGTTAATCTTTATAAGGAATTAACTAAATTAAAATTAATTTAGTTAACTTTTTTGTATGAGTGTCCCAACCTTGATCAGTTTATACTCTTTTTCAATTAAATCATTTGAATATATTTCACTTGATGATTGAAATGACCACAATGTATGATGCCTTTGACCTTGAATTGATATTTCAAATTTATTGCTTGTTCCATGTAGTTTGTCGAATAATCCATTTTGACCGAAATTTTCAGTAAATTTGAGATGATGCCAATCATGAAATTGTGGACTTTGGAGAAACGGTAAATGATAACCTGAATGGTCACCTAGTGTCGTAATTATTGCGATACCATAAATTAACCAACTTGTTGCGAGAGAATATCGAAAAACGAAATTTCCAAAAATAATTGGAAGAATATTGCTGACAATATGTTCAATTGGATGACAATATGCAGCCATTAATGCTACAGGAGCTGAAATTCAAACATTTTAGTTACCTCCTATTAAGTTTCATTCTAAAATACCTTGCCATTGATGATGAATTTTATGTATGTGCTGATATATACTTTTATGATGGAGCAATCGATGAGAATAATAAAACATCACTTCGTGAATAAATCCAAATGCAAAAAGATTTGGAATCAATTCACTGAAACTTTCAGTTGCTCTAATATCAGCTTTCATTGCAAATTTTCCTGACTTGTACACTAAATAAGTCGTAAGTGTTAAAATTACGAAATTATTAAAAACTACAATTTTCATTGCAGATAAAAATTTCTTCATGTCAAGTGGTTGATGTTGTTCTGGTTGTGTTTTATATTTTTGCATGAATTTTGGTTTGTTTGTGATGTCCATCAAAACATAAAGTGTTCCAATGCCAAAATATAAAGTATTTAAGAAAATTATGGTGTAGGTGAATTTGAACTTAAAATCGTCTTCACCTGAGAAAAAGAAAATTTTTAAAAATATCTCAAAGTTAAGAAATTTCTTCTTGTAAAGAAAAATGTTATTGAAAAATTATGCGAAATAAATCATTTTAGTAAAAATAATTTGTCCATGGTTAATGATCTTCAAAAACCTTTTAGCAGACAAAATTTGCGTGCAGATAGTTCATTATGTAGATTCTTGAAAAAAATTCTTTTGCAGAGAAAATTTTCTCAGAGAGATATTCATATGCATTAACAATAAAACCTATAAATCACTTGAACATAAAAATAAAAATATTTGATAGAAAAACACATACGGAAGATTTTGTAAAAAATTCTACGACAGACAAAAATCTTCCGCATGGTAGATTCTACGAAAATTTGCCGAAAAGATTCTGTTTTACCAATCCTGAATTTGTCAAAAAAAAATTGTTTACATTCTAGATATAAAATTGTTATTAAGTAAATTTTTACCTAAAAAATCAATAAAATTGTTCCATAGATTTGCCCATATAAATTTCACTCCAATGGTGAGCTCAAGAATACTATGAAAATTTTATTCTAAGAAAAATTTTCTTTAATTCATTTTTCTTTAGTCCTACCTTGTTATTATTTTTATAACAATTAACCACAAAATTAAAGGATTTAAATTAAACCCAAAAATAAGATTTTTAATTTTTTTATGTGTCATCTTCACTCAATGCTTGATAATGAAATAAATATAACAAAAATGTCAAAAATCATTCTTTATTTTCAAGAAAGTTTGATAAGAAATTTTGAGAGCATAAAGAAAATTTTTACTTCTCAATTGGTGTAAGAGAAAAGAGAGTTCTGTGATGTTTGTATTGTTTTGAATCTTCAAAATGTCCAAATGTATTGTGAAGTTTGTCTAAGAAACCATAAACTGAAAAATTCACGTTGAATCTATAAAATAAAAAGTAAGAAATCAGGATTGAAAAATATTTTTGATGAATGTCAAACTAGCACAAGTATTTTGGTTAAAATTTTTATAAATTTCTAGCCAACTCTTGTGCTTGTTTTTGATATGTAATTTACTTCAAATGATGATAGTCATGCAATTCAGAACTGTGTAAAAATGGCAAATGATGACCAGAATGATCATTTAGTGTTGTCACCAAAACAATTGTTAGCCATAAAAAAGCAGTAGTGATGTGGGATTGCATAAACCTGAATCCAATAACTACAGGGAATAAATTACTAAAAATGTGTTCGAAGACTCCACAATAAATTGCAGTGATGCAAACTGGTGTTGAATATTCATGATGTTGTTTATGATATCGATAGAAATATTTTGTGTGCAAGAGACGATGTGTATAGTAGAAAAATATCTCTTGACAGAAGAAGCATACTAACATATCACGCATTGTTATCAGAAAGCTTGGTACATTTCGATTAACTTGAATTTTAAGGGAATTTAAACCTAGATAGTAATCAGCTATTAATAGTAACAATGTGATAACTTGATTTCTGATAACAACTTGAATTACCTAAAAGTAAATAAAAATTTCAATTTTTGTTTACTCAAAATATTTCTTTCACTTACTTTACTTAAATTGTTATCTTTTTTAATCTCACTTTGTTTTGGTTGTATTTTATACAATTCTAAATTCTTTGGTTTATTCAAAGATTCCATTGCATAAAATATTCCTCCCAATATCCAATACAATCCCGTTGACCATAAAGTAATACCCCATATCATATAAAAACCTTCATCTTCACCAAATTTATCCATGATTTTGTTCCATAATGATGAGTAAAAATTTTCTATCCCGTAAATTTTTTCAAAAATTTTAGTCATAAAATAAATTATAGTGTAATAAAAGAAAATTGGATTGAAATATGCAATATATTTTGCAAAATTGTTCATTGAAATAATTTTCATGGTGTACTCTGTACAGTTCAGAAGTTTAAAAAAAACTGTGAGAGACATTTGAAAATGTATTGTTTATTTTTAATTGATAAGGTCTAGGGGTTCACAAATAGTCGATCGTGATTATCCGAGAAATTTTAGAAATATATTTTTTTTTAAATCAAAATTTTTATAATTTTTTGAGAAGTTTTTTATGAAAATACTTGGATAGTTTTGATCTCGATCTCAAACTAAGAATTCCCACAAAAAGAAAGAAAAGTTACAATTGCAAATATGAAGTCTTTTATTTACCAATAAAAAGTCTAATTTTACTGAAAAAAAATTGAAGAAAAATTTTATTTTAAAACTCTTATAATAATTGGAAAGAATTTTCTATTGGCGTGTTTGTTAAAGGGCGGTTAGAATATAATTTAATACCTAATTCTTTCATTTAAGACCTTCTTTTTCTAATAAAAGCTTCATATTCAAAATCTAAAAAATTTAGAGTTCAACATTAAGCAGATAAAAAGAAAGAATTTTGCGTTTCTTCTTCTTATCTGTGTAATGTTTAAATTTTTCAAAAATTCTGCCTTTTGTGTTATATTATACCCAAACTATCCCAAAATGCTTATTTTGTTTGTATAAAATCAAATAATGACAATTGTGATAATTCGTAATAATGAGAAAAATTGCTGGGAAAAAATTATTGTTAAAATCTCAAAACAAAAACAAAACTTGTAAAAAACTTTGCAAATGTATATAACTTTAAGGCGTAAAAGTTTCTTTTTAAATTTGTTCATAAGAGAAAAGTTATTTGAAAAGCTTTATGAATTTACTATTTATCATATATTTCAAAGCTGAAGAGAAAATATAAAAACTTCAAGAACTACTTACTTTAAAGTTAATGGAAAAATCATCTAAATTTATCGAATTGTTCAATTGAGTTATGAATTCTTTGAGAAATAACAATAGTTCTAAAAGTATGATTACAACTGCTTTTATTACTAGAAATAAGGATAAAATTGTAAAATTAAATTAACATTATTTCTTTGTGATGACATTTTGCTATGATGCAAATAAAAGAATTTGAAAAATTGATGAAACTCACTGTGAGTAATTTTTCATTTTTATTTGGATAAATTAAATGGTATAAAATTCATGTAAAAAAGATTCGTAAATTTGCTACTATAAAGAATTTTACAGATACCGTTTAACCTAGTCTTTTTCAATTTAAAATCTGAAATTAAAATGTTTGCGAAGTTTTTATGATAAAATGTAAAACTTTATTTTAAAAAATTCATTATATTTCTATCTAAACTAATATCATACTTCAATCAATTACAATATAAAATTTATAAAAAGTATAACAATCTAAGGATTATGTCAGAGTTAAAAATCATTTTGCATTTGAATCGTGACTAACTATAATTCAAATAATTTTTAGTCGATTAATAAATATAAAATACGAATCGTCTAAATTTTAGTTGTTTTTCAAGAGGTGGAAAAGAAACGCAACTCGTCAAAAAATTTGCTTCGTTTCCACTTCTTGTTGTTTTTTTAGTCGATGATCTTAACCGATTAAAAATCAATTTTAGTCGAATAAATTTTTAAACTTAGCCCAGTAATATCGATTTAAGTCTGTCAAAACGATAAACTAAATTTTTGTCGGTTAAAATGATCGACAAAAAATGAACTGAAATTTAGTCAATTAGTATTTTATTTTTATTCGACTAAAAATTAGTTGAAATTCGTAAAACGGCTTCAGACTCTGGAATATGGCACCACTAACTTATAATTAGGAATTTTTCAAGTTCATGGTAAGTCTTTTTTTCAATTATAAATTCGCCTATATCTCTAAATTAATTTGATTAACCAATTGTGATTTCATTCATGTCTTTTAAAGGAGTTTCAACTGGATCTTTTAAGTTTTCATCATTTAATTTTCTACGACCACCTGTGGAAAAGAAATTTTAAATCATTTGATGAGTTTTCGAATAGAATTTTTTAACTTACCAACAAAAGTTAATAAAACAGGTAAAAAGATCAAACCGTGTGCTGCTCCATAAAGCACAATTCCCAAATACATTCTAAAGTAAAATACTTGAAAAATTTGACTTTGTGCAAAGCCAAGAATAAAAATTCCTCCAAATTTAGTCAAAGTTATTCCTGAGAAAATTGAACTTCCCATTTTTATCAATGAATCTTCTGTTCTTTCTAAATGCGTTTGCTTCTTTGAAACACTAAAACTGTGTACAAGATGTGAACAAAATTCTACTGAAATTCCAATTGCCATCACAAGATTGACTAAAGAGACAGCATTTAATGAAATATTCCAGAAATACATCAATCCACCAATATTTATGACTATCATTGCAATTGTAACAGTTACAACCGATGAAAGACGAAAATCAAAGCCCATGAGCAGGAATGTGACGATAAAAATTGCAAGGAGTGAAATTCCTAAACTTCGAATAGTGTCAGAATACATTGTAAGGTATTGCTCATAAAAGACATAAAATACAGAATATGGAAAAACTTCTACATCATCTCCAGAATGACCAATTTCCTTTAATCTACTTCTTAATGTTGTCGTGATATTATGAGAAATTTCTCTTGCTGAACGTAAAGCTTCATAATAATCTTGAGATGTTTTTAGTACAGTGTGATAACTCATAAAGTAACTCGCACCAATTTGATTGTTTTTCAGAATTTCTACAGCTTTGCTATATGCTGCATGTCCACCTTTTGCACAATCTGCATCTGGATTATCTCGTAGAAAGAAGCTAATATAATTTGAAAAATTGCTATCAACTGGTCGATTGAATTCATTTTTTACTATGTTACAAGTATGACAACCATCATTTTCTGAATGAGGACAAAATTGTGATGTTGAATATTTTTCTAGAGAAAAAAAATTTTTAATTTATTAATTATCGACTTTAAAATTAGTCATAAATCATAAATAAAAGTTTTTGACACTTTTCAGGAAATTTAGCCATAAAAAGTTACAATAAGCAGAATTAAGTTATAAAAAATTTTATTACTTACGGTAACAACACTTTTCCAATTGTGACCAATCAAAATAATCATCAAGCCAACTGCTCGCAGCTCGTGCGATATAAGTGTGTTCAGGAATTTGTGATGCCAAGTATATTTGAGTTGAAAGACTGTCAGAATTGCAATTTACACCTCCACAAATCATATTTTGAATTTGAGTATTTGACATATTGAGTTCACCTTTGAGTATGAAATAAACTGGTGGTCCGATTGACAAATATTTTTTCAAATGTTGAAAATATTTATAAACAAAAGAATCTTTGGGCATTGACAATTCTTGATCGAGTCCAACATCAACTTTTGAAATCACAGCAATGCTTGAACAGAGCCATCCAAAAAATATAATTATCACTGCAATTCTTACTGGTTTTTTCATCAAAAAAGGAACATAGAAAAATTTGAAAAATTTATATAAAACACTTTCGTTATTGCTTTGAATTTGAGTTGATTTTTTTGAACCACGAATGAAGCAAAAAATGTCCCATCTATTTCCATTCTGACGTGCTGTATCCAGTGCTAAAAGACTCACAAAGCACGAAATTTGAAGTAGAAAATCAAAAAGTAAAGCCATTCCGGCATACAAAGCAAAAGCTTTTACTGCTGGCATATCAGTTAATGCACCAAGGAAAAAGCAAGTGCATTCACTAAGTGATGTCAGTAAAATTGATGGTCCAACTTTTCCTAAAATTCTTCCAATATGCTCTGCATTTGTCTCAGACATTTCCCTTCGTTCACGTTGATGTGTTTGCACGAGAATGAAAATATTGTCAACACCAACAGCAAGCACTAAGAATGGTACAACTTCAAAAATTATCAAAGTTGCTGATACTCCATAAAATCCAAAAAATCCACTTGATGCAGCAACAGATGCAAGCACAATTACCACACCACCAACTCCAAGAGTGATTTTACTGTCAATCATGAGTCGACTTAGGCCATTGACATGTCCCAATGCAACTGCGATGTAGACGAACATTATTAGATATGACATGATGATAGTCGAAATGTCAGACTTGGAACCACGGTCAAGTTCATCTTCAATTGATCTTTCTGATATAAATGCGATATCAATCATTGAATCTTTATTGCTGGTGTAGTTTTGCATTAATTTGACAAATTTTTCTTCCCACTCTTTCGCAGCTTTGACCTTTGAATCATCATTGTGATTATTTAATAGGAAAGTTAGAATCACTGAAGTTGCACGTTCATATTTTGGATTTTTTGATATTTCATCATCGTCATTTGAATTAAAACCACCAAGTGCAATTGCTGGATCAATCGGACCTTTATAAGTTGCAAAACAATTAGCATCATAAGGATTTTGGAAACAGCTATAAAGTGTATCGAGATAATTTATGGTAAAATTATTTTTGTCTCTTCTATTGTTCATTTTTTTACTCGTTATAAGACTTTTTCTGTTTTGTAAGTAGCCCCAAATACTTTGCACTAGACAATCGGTTGTTTCAAATTCTTCTTCTGGTAAATTTGAGGATCTTAATGGTGCAAAACAAATATCTTTTAAAGCTCCATTGTCAATGTTTTCAATTGATTGCTGAATTTCTAAGACTTTCAAAAGAAATTCTTTGTTGAAAACTGGTCCAAAATTGAGAACTCCAATTGATGTATTGTGAATGATATCAGGATAACCTTTGGCTGTTATTATCACTTGTTCAACTCGATAAAATGGACTGAATTTTGAATCGAAAAAATCTTTTTCAATTCGTGATTGAGAATTTGGTGATGCCCATAATTCTATTGGGTCGACAGTGACTTCTGAGAATCGTATTCCAAAAGCAAAACATGCCACTATTATTAAACCTTTTATAAATAAAGAAAAATAAATTGTTTATAATATTAAAAAAAGTAATTAAACCTTTAATGATGCTAAAATTGTCCCGTTAAAAATATGTAAACAACAACAGTAAATTAAAATTTTTCTAAGAATCTCTTAGTATTTGAACGACGTAATGAATTTTAAACAAAACAAATAATTAAAATTAAGTGTTATTAAGAGTTTCTAGCAAAGAATATTTTAGAAGTTTTGAAGCATCAACTTCTAAAAAGTTTTAAAACTTTCAAACAGTTAACGAAATTTTACGGTTATTGCATTACTTACTCATAAAAATAACTTGCAATGGATGAGTTGCACAAAATTTTCCCCATTTATAAAAAATTTCTTGTAGAAACTTTTCAACTTTTTGAGCATATTGTTCTGCCACACTCAATTCGATGTTCACGTTCTTTATGTGCTTCATTTCTTTACTTGGAACTTTTCTAATTGCGATTACTGTAAAAGCCAAACTACCAATGAAGAAGATGATCATAATCAAGAAAGCATATCCATCATAGTTGAGAATTTTGAAATTATCAGATTTCTTGTTCACTTCCTGTGCGATTGGACATGATGAAATGCAATCAACGCATGAACATGGTGGATCATTCTGTGTTGAAAGAAAGTTTTAAAAGATTAAAAACTTTTCATCAAAATTTCTTTAATATTTACCCCAAAAGTTTCATTGCAGGGAATAATTTTTGGATTCATTGATTTAAATTTATTATCAGAGGTCATCAATGATTTTTGTGGAATGTAATTAATTTGAAATGGAATTTGTGCGACTGTGACATCACCCAAATATTGAAACCATCTCATTGGTGAACATTTTGATGCTGACCAGCTTCCACACATCAAATCCATTACTTTTTGACCTGTCGATGGCATCAAGACATTTTTACAAGAATCATATGTTCCATTTAAATAATCTTCAGTCACAAATAAATCAATTTCATCGATATATTCTGAACCCGCTGTTGGAATAAAAATTATGAATGAAAAAATTCTTTGAAACTTTATTCAATTCAACTTACGTTTTGATATGCTTGGCTTTTTCTTTAAAACATTTATAAATTCACCGTGACGTGGACTGCAAATGTATTCACAAATGTGTTTTGCAAAATTCTTCATACAGGAAGGACATCGATTGAGAAGGTTTGATGCTGTTTTAATATTTTCATTCAATTCATAAAGCTGATAAAATTTAAAATAACAAACATTTTACGATATTAATTTGTGTTTACTATTAAAAATTGTTTATTCATGTCAAATTTGTTTGCGGTCAAATTTTTTACCTGTTCATTATCACAGCAAGTGTAAACATCATTTCCTTTTTCCTCTATTAAATGTGAGCACCATTCACTCAATGCTGCAGTTCCATTTAAGTCTAACTTTTTAGGTGGCCCATCATAAGCACAATTTTTTATTTTCACTACATTAGTTTCATTTTCTGTAACACGATCACAAATTCCATACCAAACACAACTACTCGTGTGTTTAATTTCACAATTCACTAACCTTTGACCAAATAATGTTATCTAGAAAGAGTGCAAATTATAAAAAAAATTTACCAGAAGCTTTAAAAAATTTTATTTTTATGAATGATTTAATTGAAAGTTGCACGACATTCATTACAATGTCAAAGGGTAATTGATCATAACAACTTGCGGTAGGTTTAACAATCTTTTTTTTATTCAACGTTACGATTTATCTAAACATTCAAGACATAGTATTAATTTAATCAGTTGATTCTAGAATTACATAACAATATCATTTAACTGTGAGAAATCATTGCGTGCGTCATTTAATTATTCTTAATTAATTAAATTAAAACAAAAATGTTCAAGAAATTTGTTGAATTAAATGAAATAAAATTTTAATTGTCATGTGTGTAGTAGACATGATTCAACTTTTTCTTGACAAATTTTTAGGAAATGATATAATATATCATAATTGAGGGTACATGATACATTGCTAATTTTACTCATGTTTGATAAGAAATCTCATTTATCAATTGTAGGTTTTTGCTATGACTTACAATTTGAAATAATTAAACTAAAAAATATTTTTATAATATGAATAATCAACAAGGTTGATAATAGTACTAAAAATCTCAACTCTATATATAGAATATAAAAGTTATTTTGACACTTTGCAACAACTAGCAAAATGATTAAATGACTACAAAGTATGAAAAATATTATCCATTTCAAATGTCAGCAAAAGAAGCAGACGAAGTATTTTTTTAGCCTGTCTTACACTTTTTTCATACTCTTGTTGTTAAGATCATGTTTATTGAATTATAACATTTTTAACCTTCGCGAATTTCAAGAATGCGGGACGTAAAGTAAAAATATGCGAAAGAGTTTAGAAGTAGAGTTAAATAAGAATAAGAAGAAATCACATTTTTCGACTGAAACTGAGCGCAATTTAAAATTTAAAGTGCTACGCATTAAATCAATTTCATTTCGAGATCAAAAAACATCAAAATATTATTAATGAATGAATGAGGCAAAAGGTAAAGGTGACAATAATGTGAAAAATAGTTATTGGAAGAGATGTCTTATTAAATTTGATCCCGTTTCATAAGTAAACACTTTTTATCACTTTAAATATCAAATGAGTTCTTTTTTGTCGCTGATTTTTTCTGTATTGATTTAAATAAATCACTCTTACAGCTGCAAGAAAGCAAATTTGAATGAATAAAAAAAAAAGTTTATAAAGCATTCGAATAAAAAGAAAAAATTGCATTGAAAAAATATGAAGAATTTAACGCGCCACTAAATTGACCTTCACTTTATGATCTTTTTTTAAATATTTGACTCAATATTGATTGCAATTTTCGCGCAAAAATATTAAAATTTATCTTTTCTACACTTATTAACTCACCACAATTAAGAATCTTAATAGTAACTTGCACATTATCTACAGTGCTAAAACTGAGATAATTTGATAAGGCAAAAGTATAATATTTGCAAGCTTGCTAATTGAATGCCGGCACTAAAACTTCAAGACAATTTAAATATTTCGTTTGCTGAAGAATACGTCTTACTAACTCAATGCCACAATTATAACTAACTAAATGGAGAGAGAAAAGCAGACTGTCGATCAAAATTCGTTCTTTCTCTATTTATTTGCTCACATACTCTTTCGTCATTCACTAACAATTGTATAACATATGATCAATCGGTGAGACAATTAAATGAACTGTTTCTTCTGGTAAAGTAGAACAAAAGCGTATTTTCTGTTTACTGCTCTATCACAAATTGCAAGCAAGAGTTTTGAAGTATCAGAATGAGTCTGCGAATATGCTAATTCAATTTAATTGTTTAGACGATGCATGTTATTGTCTTAATAGATTTCGTAATGAACTTTTTGTTATCTAATGAAAATTACATGATCATTGGGAATGAAGTTATTTAGAAAATTTTAGAAATTTTTTATTTAACAGATTTTTTAAAATTTAAAAGAAAAATTTTAGAAAATAAATTTTTGTTTACAAAATTTCATAAATCAAAATATTTTTTAAAGAAATTTTTCAAATTTTAATAAATTTTTATTTTTGAAATTTTTAATTTTTGATTTTCTGTTTACAAACTAAAATTAATTTTGAAGTATTTTTTTTTACTTTTAAAAAATCATAACGCTCCAGAAAAAATTCAAACGAAAAAGATGCAGAAGATCAGAAAAAGAAAAGGCATTCGACGCGATACATAGTTGATGCAAAAGCATTATTTCAAAACATTGTTTGATTCAAGTGAAATCAAAGCAAATTTCCGCGAATTTCGTGTAGAAATTGTATAAAATTATCGAAATTTTATATGAATGTGAACGGATAGCATACCAAAATGATATTAGAAAACGAAGAAAATGAAAATTTATCATCATATGAGTTGATCAATTTGCAAAGCTTAGATAGGTAAGTTTTAATCATATTTACTACTTTATCATCATTATTGAAGCAATCAAATCTTTTAATTTTAGCCGCCAATTTGGGTTCTTTAAATTAAATGCACCAGAGAATGCGAAAAAGAAAGTTTGGGTGCTTAAAGTGAGTGCGCTTCGAAATGAAGTGAAAAAAAAATCATCCATCATGAACTTTTGCTTCTTCTTGTTCTTATTCAACAAAACTTTGTTCACAATTTTTTAGGCAATAAAATATTTGGAACAGATTCTCATAGAGGCACAAGCTAGAAAACTTCTTAGTGAACATATAAAACCAGCAAGTAAAAATGAACAACCTCAGCCAGAGAAAACATCAACTCCTGCACCAATGGAAGTCGATCAAAATGTTAATGAGTCAGAGAAGAAAGAAGAAAGTGAGGATCTAGAAATGAAGGATGATGAAAAGAAAGAGGCAGTGGTTGATGAAGCAAAACCGGCTGCGAATGAAGAAAATAATGACAATAATGAACCGGATGAAGTAACGATTGATATTGACCCAAAAACTTATTGCAAATTAGGACATTTCCACTTGTTGCTTGGTGATTTTGCAAAAGGTATAAAAGATTAGAAAATTTTTAATTTCCAATTGGATTTTGAATTTAAATTTTATTTGTTATAGCATTGTCAGCATATCAAAAGTATAAAAGTCTTCGTTATGATTATTGGAAAGATACTGCATTTCTTTATGGCCTTGGAATCGTTTATCAACATTATAATGCCTTTAGATGGTGAGTGTTAAAAATTTCTTGTATTTCATTGTTATTGACATTTTATGTGTGATTGGAGTGATTAAGGATATTTATGTGGGAAATATTTTAAAGAAAAATTTAAAATAAGAGTTTTTAATGAAGTGGAGATCAATTTGAAATATTATCGTTGAATCTTTTATGTGAAGTTTAAATTTTTATCGAATTTTTCAATCCTTCAAGAGAGAAAATAATGTGTAAATAAGATTATTTCATTTGAATTCAAGTCTAGAAAGTTGCATTTTTTCAACGAATATCATGTGAAAATTTGCAATTATTAACTATTTTATTGTCCTAAATGACCAAGTTTAGATTTTTTTTTAATTTTAAAAAGCTTTTAAAATTTCTTTTTCTTTATCAATTTTAATTTTCACTTCCCATCAAGTTTTTAAAATCTACTTGCATTCAAACAGCTGTTTTAAAATTAGCTCGCGTGAATTTGCAAATATTTATAAAGCAGTATTTTGTTTCTTTAAAAAAAATTGTTTTTTCATTTAAAAACGTAAAACTGTTCTTAAAAGGCGTTTTCTTAAAGTTGCGAAAATAAAATTCCAACGGTCGAAATCATGATAGTGGGTAAATTTCTCCGAGAAAGTTCAGGAAAGTGAAAATTTTAATAAAAATATTGAAACCAGAAAAAATGTAAACAAAGATTTATTAAATCCAGAAATATTCCTACAAAAACTTTTGTTTATTAATTAATTGAGGAAATTTAAACAATCCAGCTGTAAAATTTCTTTCAATAATTAAATTATTAATTAACACTTTGCGGAAATTATTTTTTGAAGCAAAACAAAAATGACAAAAATTTGTAAACAATGTAGACAATTCTAAAGCTAAGTCTTTCTTCAGTTATAAATTTCTCACTTAAGTAACTTTTTATACTTGAAAATTTTTGTTCATCATAAAAACATTTATTTTTAATCTTCATCTCATTAATACTCATTTAAGGTGAATGAACACATTAAATTAATTGGCAAAAAAATAAATACAAATATGACCACAAATGTTTTGCTCATTACGAACAAGAAACATTCAATTAATATTGTGTTATGTGTGAAAATACCCATAAACATCTCATCATTCTCGTCAGACACTGACCTATGGCAATTGACATTGTTGTTTTTTCTGAAATTTTGCTTAACAAGAATGCCGAGCATGAGAGAATATTCACATATGTACAAAGTTTTTTATGCGAAGATTAAAAATATCCAAGGTCTCGGTCACTTGAGTGCATTAAAAGTGTTTCTTGCAATTTTTACAAGCGCCAAGCGAAAGAAAAAGATTGAAAACGATAAGAAGTCAAAAAGGTGCCGTTTTGTAGTTTATTTTTCTTTATTGTTTTTTTTTCGTGTGCTGGTACCGTGAAATTGTCTTGTAAATTGCACTTTGACACGAATATCATACGATTGACGAGTTTAATAGAAATTTTCATAAAGTGTATGCGAATTTCAACAAATTTTCATTAATTTAATTTTCAAAAATAAAAATTGAATTTTCGAAAGTAATAATAGAAAAAAATTGTCATGTAATGACTGCAATATACTATTCTAGCGTGTCTAGCCAATATTCATTTTTCATAAATAATTCATACACATAAATACAAATATTTACATTGTTTGTGTAAGGTGATTGTCTGCGATGAAAGAAATAAGGAGTCATCGATGCTGCTCATGAGCTTTAGTGGCAAACAGTTAAACTAAAAGAGAGAGTTTAAATAGAGAGAAAGCTTCTCTTTTTTGGACTACGTGACTTGATGCACGTTTTGCAATAGTTGGAGGAAAAATTTTTCTACCACTGCACTCCTTTTATATGCTTGTAGCAATTTCATTTAATTTAAATTTCAACTTTTCTTCTCTCTACATTGTCTGCATGAGAGAAAGAGCGAAAAAGAGAGGAAAATATCGTCGTGTGTGTATGCAGAAAAATACAAATAAATGAAAAATCATCTGGGATGCACATACAAAATGATGATGCGCCTGTTTATTTACCGCTCGTCCTTTATTTACTTCCGTGCAACTGCAGACACATAAAGTGAGCGAACATAAAGAGAAAGAATTTTTTTTATATTGATGGGTTTATGCCGAATACGAGAAAATTAAATTTCCTCATCAATTGATTTTTTATTCAGCACTAAATTATGACGACGATGATGATAATTTTATATTAATTTCAACACCTGTAATAAACAATCATGAATTGAGGTTATTGAACTGTCCGTGACATTGCAAAAAGTGCCGTTGAAAAGTAGCAGAATCTTGATTTTATTTGAAATTTTATTGGTTTGTTGAACTTTATTCGATTATTGACCAATAAAGCTACCATACTCCAACGATGTGATTAATTCTTTGAATCTCCATAAAATAACAATCTTCTGCATCATTGATCTTTACTTACCTGCTTTTAACATTTTTACCTAATGCCACACATGGATTTGGACCATCTGTTGCGCAAAAGAATAAAATTTAAGTAGAATTGAAAGAAATTCAATATGAAATTTATACATCAGAGAGCAATTGATAAATTTACATCAATGTCAATAACGAGAATGGCATAAAATCCTTGAAGTCGTTCAACATACCTCAAATGACCTTCATATGATTTTTTATACGATCTAAAATGATTTTAACTGCAAACAAACACCATTTGATGCAACTCATGCATATGTGTGTTTATATAAAAATAAATTTAATTATTTATAGAGAAATCAGCAAATGCGAATGAGCGATAGAGAGACTAAAAGAGAATGAAGTTAAAAAACTATAAAAATATTTTTTTTTGTTTTCATGTCGATTCTTCTTCATTCTCTTGTTTTTTGTTGCGTCGTGTCTGGATTTTTTTGACTAGATATATATACGTCGCGTGCAATGTGCTTTTTTGACTCATAAAAATCTTTGATTTTCTTACTTTGTTGTTTAAAAAAGAATTTCAAACTTGAGATCCAGTTTTTTTAAATTGAACATGTTTTAAAAATTTATCTTATTATAAAAGTAGATTATAATCATATATAGTTGTTTTAATCTCACTTATCAGTTAATAAAATATAAATTATAATAAGTAAATTCAAGGTAAAGATACTCCAACTAGTTGAAGATTATTAAGATTAAATTTATCTAAAAATATTTTAACAATTTCTTGAAATTTTTATGAAATTTAATCAGAATTATAAGCTTTTATTACTCCTATTCATTATTAAATCAAGTAGGAATAAGCTGTAAACGATTATTTATTAAGTAGTTGCACGAGTTTTCAAATTGAAAACTTTTTGTTTTAATTTATTTGTTTACATTTGAAATCTTCCATGTTATTTAAAAATTTCGAATAAAAATTATCAATTAATGAAATTAAGAACTAATTAGTGTGACAAATATAAACTTGTGCTTAATCAAAAGATCTTTACCTTCATTTAAGATGTAAATTTTCACAGTAATTCCTTTTGGAACATCTTTTTAATAATTTTATTATGAATTCCCTGTGGGATTAATTCCAAAAATTTGAATAATAAATTTTTCTCTAATTCATTGCAAAATTATTTCAATAAATTTCGTTTCTATTCCTGATGGAAAATTTTTCAATAAATTTCACTCGAACTCACTGTGGAAATTTTTCTTGTCTAATAATGACTCTAAAATACCAAAGTTCAAGAATTCTATGACGACAGATTAATTTGTTGAAACAAGGTCATTAAAAAACATTGATAATGAAAATATCATCGTCGTCGCCATTCCGTTGACAGCCTCCTACTCCATATGTATATGGAAAATTCTTGATAATTAGAGAAGAAGAAGAAGATGAAATGTCAAATGAAATTTATCTATTCTCAATCTCGTCACACAATTTAACTAGCCATAAATTTACATCTTTATGTTTCCGTTTATACATGGTGCATATTATGCCGCGGACGATTAAAAAAAAAGAGTGTGTGAATCAAGACTACTCCGTGTGTAAGCATATCGTTCTCTCTCTTTCTCAAAAAGTTTGGGTCATTGCCTTCCAATGCCGACGAAGACGACGGCGATGAAAGAAGAAGTAAGAGAAGAAGAGTCATAAAATAAAATTGGTGAATTGAGAGACGGAATTTTATGGAGTGTAGTAGTTATGTCTCACTACACTTTCTTCTTTGTAAATTAATTTTTAGATATGTTCACAAATTTTTTTTATTTTTTCCATTGCACGCTATTTTATATATACACAACATACAAGTTTGATCGCATAAAAAATGAAGATTTGCGAGAGTGTAATGTAATGTGGTTGCAAATGAAGAAGTGTTGGTGAAATGTGGAAAATCACGTATACACAAATTGTTGAGTGAAAATTTAATTTTTCTAAATGAAAATTCATGACAAATTGCACTAAATCATTTTTAAAATTTTTCAAAAATCAAATCTTTTGAGATTTCTAAAAAATTCTATTGATAAGTTATGCAGACTGTCAATAGTAGAAAAGTTATTGTTTAGCATTAGAAGAAAAAAAAATTTCTCTTAGTTACAACTGTGTGAGTGAATTGTTTAGGTACACACAACTACATAGAAGAAATTCAAAAAAGAGAGAAAAATAAAATAAATTTGAGAGAGTCAGTTTGCATCAGACGGTCTTGAGAGACGGACGGAGAATTGAATGAGGCAAAAGAGTGATTTTTAAGTAAAAATTTTTAAATTTAAAAAAAAGTAATTAAAACTGCCGTTTTTCTTCCTTATCGAACAATTATTCATCCACCGTGTTCGTCATTTTTAAAATTAAATCATCATTTAGTGACTAAAACAATTTTTTTCATAGAAAATTAAAATTTCAAAACTGATAAGGAAAAAATAATAAACTTTACTACTCAGAAAAATACAAAAAATTGTGTGTTCAATTTTTAAGTGTAAAATTCGTAAATTAAAATAAATTAAAGAAAATTTGGGTGTGTAAAATTGTTTAACTGCAAGTTTTGAAAGAAAAAAAAAGAAGAAAATTTTTTCTCGTCTCGACCATCTTATCAGTATTGGTGTGGTTTAGTATAAAAAAAGAATATTTGTAGAAAAGAACTCAAGGCAAAATTGTGTTCATATATCAACATTTTTGTGTGTTCAAAAATAATAATAGAGTTATAAAAAACTCTCTCTTTGAGTGAAATTTGAATAGTAAAAGTAATCATTTTGTATCATTAAGGTGAGTTACATAATTGAACATTTACATCCGTTATTAAAAAAATACACAGAGTTTTATTGAATTTTAATAAATGCCAATGTACTCTACTATGTATAGAAATTCCCATCTTGAAAGAAAATTTTCTTACTCTTACTTCTTCGACCCTTCTAATTCACTTCTTTTATTGTAATGTTGCCTTCATTGCCGTGCATCATGTGTGAATACATTCTCATGAAATATAATAATAAAAAAAAAGAAATCACATGTGTGTGAGTCGACGAAAAAAAAACTATTTTTAGTTTCTCTCTTTCTAAGCATTCTTTTTTGTGATTTCATTGTGTGTCGTTTTACTTAAACATTCAACTGGAGTAAATAAATCCTAACTAAATGTGCATAAGACGATGATCATCTCCTGCTTTCAAGTAAAGCAGTTTGACGAGTTTCTTTACATACAAAATAAAAATTTATAAATTACAGATTTATTTTGTATTTTACACTCGACTTGAGTAGCGAAAAGAAAATATATTATCGCTCTTTTTTGCAATTTAACCACAATCAATTGCATAAATCTCTGAAGCAATAATAAATTTTTTTTCCACTACAGATTTGCCTTTTCGATGACAGATTCTGCATATAATCGCGAAAGTGATTTATGAGGCTTTTAATGCCCTCTTTTCCAACTGATTGAATTTTTTAACTCATTGATTTTGTCGCGTGTCTGACATTGAAAGACAATTAACATGAAAATTGTCCAAAAGTACCAGATAAAGAAATCATAAAAATAAACAAAAGAATTTCGTCATTCATAACTTCCTAATTAAATAATTCCTAAGCTTTTAAACTGCTTTATCCAAGTTAATACAATTTAATGTTACTGATAAATGTTAGATATTAGTAAGAAATAATTTAATTAAAAAGATTTTAACTAAATAAAATTCTTTTTTTGTTTATATTTATTATAAAAATTCTTTCAAAATTTAAAGAAGAATCAAATTGCTCATTCTTCTATCTCTTGAATTTCATAGAAAGATTATCTCAGTTGCTATTCATAATCATGTGTATAGAAAAAGAACTCGACGCAAGATTGTATTATATATACATTTCATGTGACGTCATATTATTGAGCGAATGAATGAACTTGAATTAATCATACGAAAACAGCGTTAGTCTGTGATTTTTACACATATTCAATTCATTCATTGCTTTATTGATGAATTTAGCGTGAATTTTTTGATGTTTTCTTAGAATTTTTATTCAATTCGTCATAAGCAACGTGGGTCATGACGAGTAGTTGTCATGAAGCAACTAAACATCACTATAGCATCTAAATCTTCCAATTGATGGAAAAATACCACGTGATATTTAGCAAGAAAAAAGAATCTTTGTAGGAGGGTTCGAAAATTGGCAACGCAAAAGTCAACATTAGTATCAGAGAGAATGAATAGTTGACCTACTTTTCAATAAAAATAAGCAACAGAAAATAAAAACATTTATCGTAGCGTAAAATCTTCTCTAAGTCATTGATAATTGAAGTAAATAGAAGTTGTAATTACATATATAAAAGTGGTTTACATGGAAGTTAATCTTGTTATTGTTTTGAGCTTTAATTGAGGTCGAATACCATGTTCTTGTTATCAACAAAAAATAAAAAAAAAATTTCTAATTAATAATGTATCAAATTGTGCTGATAATTAAGTTATGGTTTGTTAAGAACTTAAAATTTTAATGGTTTACAAAATTTTAATTACCATCATTCATGACGACCCAATTAGTATGTAAATAAAGAATGTTTTACATGCGAAGTACTTTTTGTTTACCTGTAAATTAAAAATGGAAAAATTGATCATAAAATCATTACCTTTTACTATGCAATGTGCATAATTGCATGTATGCAATAAACATGTCCCTCAACTATGCAATTTACTTTACTTGCAGTAAAGCGATTAACAATGATGAAAAAAAAAAACGGGTAACATCTGTTCGCAAATGGGTCACACATAAGAAGATATATTTTTCTTCCTCTTGAACACATTAAAAATTCTTTTTCTTTATTTTGCTTCCGTTCTCTCAATATATCTATTAACAACATTCAACCTCGCTACTCAATAAAGAATCTCTCGTAAAAGAAATTTTTATTTTTCGGATGTTTTACTAATACAAAGCAAAATATGAACCACATCCACCATTTTATTCACAACATAACACGTTGCGTGGATTAGAAATTTTTATTTTCTCACAAAAACATAGCGTAGACACGCACACACACATATATTGATGCATGATATGATGTTGAGAGCGAGAGAGTAATAGAGAATGAAATAAAGCGATGTTGCCAAATTTTTTATGCTTTATTTACAAAATTTTAACCATTTTTCTGTCTGTGTGTATGCGGCAACTACAATGAAAAATATAAAAATACAAAATAAGCAGCATAAAAAATCAATAATCTAATGTTGTGAGTTACATAAAAAGTTTTTAGTTTTGTTTTTTGGAGGGAAAGCGACCTTTTACAGTGCATCAATTGAAAAAGATTGAATAGAGAAGAGAAAATTAAAATGGGTGCAGTTGTTTGACACAAAAAGAGTATAAGAGAATATTCTGCTAACCCTCTTATTATTTTTCATTCTTTCTGCCATGCGACTTGTATTTTGACAAAAAAGTGCACTTTAATGTCGTTTTTATTTTAACTTGTTGTCAACGATGTGCAACAATGGTTTTATAGAATAAGAAGTGGCGAATAAAAAAAATTTGCAAAGTGCAGTTAAATCGTTTTAATTTTCTGTTGTAATTCGAATAAAGTTTTAGTTACATTTGAGCTTTAATTTGCTTCTCGTTATGATAAAAATCAATTTCAAATTGACCTTTTTCTCTATTCATAACAATTATTGATCAAATAGCCTTCAAGCGAGAGATAGTAATATCGTGATTTTTACATCTGTTGAGGTTTAATTTGCTTTCACATTCCCTTGCTCTTTTCTATGTCAATTGTGTCCTTGAGGCAATATTAGAATTACTTGAAATCAACGGAATCGATTTGTGATTTCTATTGAGAATTTTATTGGCAAAGAAAGAAGATTAGAGCAAGATTAGATAACATATAGATTTCTTTGATGTTGAATTTACTAAAACTATATGAAATTTTGTGATTTGTTGTGAATTTTTTATTTCTAGATCACAAAACATAAAGAATTATGTCTGAAGAACAAAACGAGAAATAAATAAAAATAAAATTCGTAAACAAAGAAATTAAATTATGAATCATGAAATTCTCAAATTTTTGATTAGATTAAAAATTGAACTTTTTCAATTGATAATTTTAATTAATCTTATCAATTTTATTGCAACGTCATGTTTGCAACCTTCATAATGAAAAATTTTTAAATTGAAAGCTCACATTTACGCTCAATTTCCTTACTACGTGACAAATGCAATTTTATACTCAAACTGTATTTGTATTTATTGCACACAAAGACTTTTAGAATTTCCTTGAACAAATGCCAACATATAATTGTTTTATATTCATTTAATTTATGAGGTTTCAAACAAATCCAACTCAATGGCACAGAGAAATACTTTTTTTCCTCGCTCTCTTTGTTTTTATTTACACTGCACTTTACAAACTTTAAACTTTATGAAACATTGACGACAGTGCACACTGATCTTTTTTTGAAAAAAATGTTCATAATTTCCAAACTGGGTCATATTAAGAAATAGGATGATTTATGTACCAATCAATCATGCATCGTCCAAACTACCTTTTCACTTGTAAAATTTTGTTATTTACAGCCGATTTCATTGAGAATTATTGA
>JACWBX010000078.1:22087-43410 GCA_014622435.1 Polypedilum pembai
CATTTATTTCATGGATTTAGCATTCATATTACAGTTTCATTGTTATTTTAGTGTTGTTATAGTTTAATTCGATATTTGAATACCATAATTTAAAATTAATCAGAAATAAAATCTTTCTGGCATAACGTATATTTGTAATCTAAACACGCTCACTAATACATTCGAAAGATTACGCATACATATGCAAAAATAAATTATGAACATTTTTTTCAAAAAAAGATCAGTGTGCAGTGAGAGCAAAAAAAATAGTGAATCATTAACAAGTTTCTTTGTGAGAGAGACAAACCGGTTTGCATTAAAGATTGTTGCTGTTTGCCTATACGGTATTTAGAAAATTTAAAACAAAAGAAAATTGTGGAGAGGAATCATTGCTGCTCATCATCGCGAGAAAAAGAGAGAGAGAAAAATAAAGAGAATATTGTGCAATTTATTAAAACATTTACTGTTATTTTCTCTCTCTCACTATATAGGAATAAGGAAAAAGTCACGTAGCCATGCGATTGTACAACTATACAAGAAACGTCATTCATCAGCATCCATGTGTCTAATAATTTCACATGTAAGAAATTCACGTACTTTACGAATGACACACGTGGCCTCCAAATTCATTTTTTTCTCATATTTCCTTGATATATTTTTTTCCTTTTTCTTATCAATGCGACTTAAAGTAATTAGCGACAACCTACAAAAATACGCACACTCATATACTGTTTGAGTGGGTGCAAAAGTGTAATATTTTATAAAATAAAAATAAAAAATAACGTGGGATAACGTAACGTCAATTGATTGTGATCTTTACTATTTGTGTCGTAGTATTTACCTTTATGATATAATGCAACTAAACAATAAATAAAAAACGTGATGTATACACAACTGACATGAATTGTTGTGCACTCTTTGAAACTGCATTTGTATGCTAGCCTCAATTCAAAATGCAATAAATTATTCATTATGCAATCTAAAATATTCTATTTTCATTCACTTACTCCACTCAATGTATTTTTGTATTAATTAATCGTAGATCAGCGTGAGTAAGAAATATTGCGAAAAGTAGGAAGTTGAGAACAAGTTTATGAAAAATGTTTTGATGACATTTATTAATGTTAAAAACACTTCCTTGAGTGATCTAATGAAAACTTTTCCAAGTTGAATTTTCTATTGACTAACAATAAATAGAATTTTTCCCAGAAAACTTTAGAATTTGCAATAATTTACGCAAACAATTATCACTTGTAAAACTACAAAAAATAAATTCACATGACGTCAATAATATTTTGGGGAAAAAATCACACAAATAAAAATTCAAGTTTTCGCAAAAAAAACCTCACAAAAAAATCCGTGTTAACACTTGTATTGTAGATTTAACAATAGGAACCACTTTCATTTTCACTAGAGATTAAAAACAACATATGCGAAATAAGTTGAACTTTAATTCTAAAGAAGATGAAAACAATAGACGATTTTTGTCTTACTCTTTTGAATTGTTTAATACTCATAGAATAAAAATTCACCAAATTAAAATTTATTATGATCAAGAGAGTGAGAGAATTGAGAGACTTGCCAAAATTCAATGACATATTAATGTGTGTATATATTAATGTCATAAAATCAGCTGATGAGTGTGTTTACAATAATTTTATTTTGTTGATGAATGAAGGAAGGAGAAGGTGCTGCGGGGATTTTCTTATTTTCCGTCTCGTTTTGGTTGTTTATGTTTTTATTTATTTCTCTGAAGAGTTTTTTTTCAGTATTTTATTGCATAAAGCAACATTTTTCGCTCGTAAAACTGGTTTCGCGATAAAACTGCAGTTTTATGATTTAATTTCTGACTCTCGTTTTTCTCTTTCGTCTTTGTTTTTATTTTATTATTATGAAGCCATTTATTTTATGAATTATTATGAGTAATTAAATCTTCTCTTTTTTTGACCACTGTTCATTGTTTATTTTTGTTTTAAGACTTTTTTTGATTAGTAAAATATACAGAATAATTTGCTAAATTCAAAATTATATCCTACGTGTTGGAATTTCTCATCAAATAAAAGAAATGAGTTTAAATACCAATAGACACAATTACACATTCACGTAAAAATACAAAATCACGATTTCATTTCCAAATGTGCCTGTATGTATAGAGTAAAAGTTTAAAAGGCCTCCAAAAATGATTTCATGTGTATATAAACACATTTTCTTCTTCTCTACTCTCTTTGATTTTTAAGCTCGTGGTTCGTTGAACCTCACATCACTTGTGCGCTTGTGTCTGAAAAATACGAGTCTCACTTTGTTGTTGCCTTTGCTTCAGTCGAAATTTTTTCTTTTCGCTTGTGTGTAATTTCTTCTCCTCCTCCTCCATCATCATCATCATCTCGCTCGTCATTTTCGTTTTAATACTCTTCACATGAAATTCCCGTTTGTTACTTTTTAATAACTAAATACAGACACACAAGAAGAAGTATATTTTTTGCTTCTTTTTAGATAAATAGCGCGCGGCAAGTGAAAGACTTTTTTATTAATCCTGTTTTTTAGAACTATTTGAATTTTTAATATTTGCACATTCCATTTATATGTCTCACAGAATTTAACTTAATAACAAACGAAGACAGAAAGTCAACAAACGAAAGAGCTTACTCTCTAACAAGAGAATAACATGTCTATTCCTGGTATACGTGATATTTGAAAATACTCGAATGGCTGCTTCATATTTCATTCTTACATTTACTCCTGGGTCGATAGTTATTTCTTTTTCTTTCCACATTTCATTCAATATATCGCATGATGGCATGGCAAATATGTATGTGGAAATTATAGTTTTCAAAGTCTCGTTTATTCTTCTTTTTCATATTAATAATTTTTCATCGATATGAATATTTTGTCTGTTTTTGACTGATGAAGAAAGCACATGCATCTTACTGTTTTTTGTAACATTCTACACGTGCATAAGGTGAATGATTTGAATAAGCTTAATCACACGTTGTTTATTTTTAAATAAATTGAAAAAGATTTATTTTGATTTAAAACTAAGTGAGTTTTTGAAAGAACGCATTTTAGTACAAATTATTTAAATATATAATTGACAGTTATTTTTAATTTCCAAGAAATATTCAAGTGAAAGAACTGTTGAGATTTGTTTATCATTCTCATGATTCTTTGACCTCTAATTTAATTCAATTTCAAGTAAACTAGTACTCAGACATAAAATTGTTCTCAATTGTCACACAAATAGAAAAATATTTCTGTAAATTGTATTATTTGGGTCAGGCTGAGTGTTTATAAAAATTTATTGATAAATGAAAATGAAAATTGAGATCATCTGGTTTTATATTATGTAAAATAAAATTTTTTATATGGAGCAAATGCTGAAAGTGTGCCAAACTGTTTGTGTGTACATAACATAGACATGAAAAATCTCATGTATTCTCTGCTTGGGAATGTGTTGAAGAATTTTTCTATAGAAATTCCATTGAAAATCTCAGAAAAAAATCCCCTGAAGAAAGTTTTTCTTTCTCTTTTAAGCAATTGCAAATAAATGGGGTGAATTGCGAAAATCTTTCAAGATTATTATCTGACGTCATAATTTTTATTCTTGTAAATTGAAATCAAAACAAATCTGTCATTGCAAAAATCATAAGTAGAAGCGGAAATTAAATTAAATTTGCATGAAGAAATTAAAGAGTGATATTTTGCATAAGGGGATGGCTACAAACAAGTAGCATATACAATAAAAAGCAATAAATGCACAAACATGCACACACATATAAACTGCGTACCCTTATAACTTCATCCTTCCTCTCTTTCCCTTCGCTTAGCACCATGAATTTCAATAAAATAAAAAAAATCGGGGTTCATAGACTGTGGGAAAGTTTTTTAAAATGTTGACTACGTGCATGTCAATAACATTTAATATTTACATAGTATTTTTGCAAGCAAAGGCTTCAAATTATCGAAAATGACATGAATGTGACGTAAATTCAACAAATTAGTGAAAAAATTGGGAAAAATTTTTATTTTATTTGACAGGAAACTAATAAAAGTGAAACCACAAATAAGGAATGAAAATTATGCAGAATTTTTAAAAGTTTACATCTGCTTATTAATATTTTAAAAATTTTCCATTTTAATTCTTTCAATAATTACCTTCAAAATTTTTCCAAAAAAAATTTCCTCGTGAAAAGTGAATGTGAAAAGAAAAAAAAAATATTTCAAGGCGATAAAAAGGGAAAGCCATGGCGTGGAGTGTAAAAGAAAAAAAATTTATTCGCGAGAACAATAACAAAAACACACACAAAAAGTTCTTCTTCTTGTTTGTCTGTGTGCGTTCGTACCATCATTGACACAAATGACTTGCGTAAAGAGAATTTTATATTGAATTTGTATGGGAATATGTTGCCGAAAAGGGAAAAATTGAGCTTCATCCCGTTTATCGATTATTTTTTTTGCTCTCGTTCTCTAAATTCTTTTTCTCTCTTTTTTCGTCCACCCTCAACTTAATTACAGCAACAGCGGCGTGCTTGGAAGTGTGTTCACTTTGTGGCATTAGGGTTGACATACGGTCAAAAAAAATCACATTCTTTCATTGTGTGAGAGTGTTATTCATTCATTGAGAATGCTGACGAGCCTACATTTTATCAACGTTGCCAAATTTTACCATCAAAATCCACATGGATGAGAATCATTGAATAAAATGAAGTGCATAATAAGAAGAATTTTCGTCTGTTGAAACAAAAAGAGTTTATAAAAATGCCGTGCCATGTGTTTTGTTTTCAAATAATCTCGTCTAGGGAATTCTTTTGTTAGACTATTGAGATTAATTGATAGAATAATTGTTCTTGAAATTTATTTTGTTCAACAAAAAAAAATCCTTCAAATAATTCTTTCGCTTAGTCACACAAATTGAACCTTGCAGTAATTTATCTCTCTTAAATCTTTTTTTTTTCCTTTCCTTTCCATCAATTCAATTTTCAAATGCAATTGCATGACATGCAAGCTCCATATACCCTTGACATGCTTTTTTCTCCTTCTCGTGTTCTCTCTCAACTGCATATAGCAAAAAATTTAACGGAATTTGCATTTTACTGTTTTTTCCATACAAGCAATAATTTAATTAAACAGCAAAAACTTTACGAAATGAAATTTTGAGTGGCACAAAAAGAAAGAGAAAGATTTTATGTGTGAGTCAGGTCAGGGCAAAAAAATGAAAACTCTCAAAGATGTTTCATGAAATTTCTCTTCATGACGCAATGGAGATTGAAAAAAAAAAAGAAATTAACGAAAGGTGCAGTCATAGTGAGGGTCTTAAATGATTCAATAATTAAATAATAGTCATTTAGTGTCGATTCAATGAAACTCAGCAGGTGAAATGCAAAAGGTGTTTCACTGCAACTGATAGAAATGATGAAAATTGTTTGAATAGATCTAAAATGTCTACATTGTGTAATGGTTTATGGTATTGCATAATTTTTACTCTTTACTGTAGGTAAATCATATTTACAAGACTTTTATGTTTCTAAGAATGTTTAGTTGAAGATGAAAAGTCATAAAATGCAGGCATAAGTAAAATTTATGATTATTTCATGGATAATTTATGCTAAATTTTTATGATATTTGTTCTTTTTACTTTTATGAAGAGTAAATATTGGAAAATAATTTAAAATGAATTATTCGAACTAGTTCGTTAAACTTTAGCTTAACAATTTAATGAGACTTATTTTGAATAAAAAATTTATGTCGCATTCATGCACAGCAACAGCATGTAATAAAGTGTAAAATTATTCAAGTGTCACACACACCATAAAATGCAATAGAACATTTAAGCTTTACGTCTGCATTTAATCATTATAACACGATCTCACATACTAATATTACACACTTTCTTAAATATATTTTAAAACATTTCTCAAAGGAATTAAATTTGTTCATGACTGCATGCAATAATAAATTTTTCTCCATTTTTCATGAGTATGTTTTCAATTACAGTTTTTAATACTAATTATAATAATTTAATAAAAAACTCACTAAAATGAATTTTCCAAACGATTAAGCTGTTTACATAAAAAATGAGCTTGTACTAAAGGTGACCGTCTTGAAAATTTGTAACGAAACACTTTTGAAACCAGTTTTATTTCACAAACATGTCGCACATTGAATCTAGTGTAATGAAGGAAGAAAGAAAGAAAGAAGGCAAAGAACCACCTGATAATTAATGTTTATGCGGATCAAAAATGAAGAGTTCAATGAATTTATTTACGGCATTTGTGTGTCTATCGTAAAAATATTTCTTTCCTTAACTCGCGCCAATGAAAAAAACATCTTGTGTAATTGTATAATTTATGATCGTCGTAAGGATTGCAGTTATCAATTTTCAATTCCTTCTCCTACTCGTTTTCTTGTCTTCAGCAGTTGTTTTTCGATCAAGAAGAATAAAAAAAATTATGTTTTTGGACATAAATAAGAAATGCGAAGAATGGAAGGCGGCAGGTGACGAATGAATGAAAGAAATTGGTAAAAAAAAGTAAGACATGAAATTTTGAATGTATATGCACACACTAGAAAGAAAGAGAATAAGACAGATGTTGAAGATGTATTTAATCTACCAGACATGAATCTTAAGAATAAGAAAAAGAAATAATCCTCAAAAAAATACAGCAACAGAGTCTGCAATTATTTATTTTTTTCTAAATAAACTTTGTTGCCAGTTTTGCATTAAAATCTTTATGCTGTTGCTTCAAATAATTGTAAATATTGACCACAACTACCATAAACAGCAATAGCCACTATTCTCTCTCTCTATTAATACTTATCGGAGCATAAAAACTTGAATTCAAAATCAATGACTATAAATGGTTGATGACTATCAAAAAAATCTTCTTTGTTTCGTTTACAAAGAATTTAATTTTTCACTACTTTCGAATAAAAGACAACTGTTACATGATTCATATATTGACAACTGTCATCCAAAAAGAAAGAAAAAAGAAATTGAAATGTGGCCACAACAACAAATCACTCTTTTGGCTGTGTAATAAAAATAACACGACAATAACACGAAAACGATAAAGATTGTAAGAAGAATGAGAACGAGATGAAAAATGGGGGAATGCATTGAACGAAAGAGGTAGTAGTAGGAATAAAAAGAAGTGAATAAGAATCGGAGTGTATTTATTTCAAGTATAAAGCTCATTCAACCCGACCTCGTCCGTTAACCTTGAGACGAGAATATTTCTTTAAATAGAAGAATTGCATTTCATAAAAACATACAGAAAAAGTTCTAAAAGTCATGCCTACAAAATATTTCACTCACATAAAAGGTTCCTTTTTGCTATTAAAAATTTTAATTTGCATGACCTTTTTATTTATCTTTTATGGCTACTTACTTGCTTACTGTTACTTCTTAGAAGGTACAAAATTTTGGAATATTCATAAATTAACACATTTTTTGTGTCTTATTTGTTTACGTCTAATTTGTGTGAAGGTTGTCGCATAGTATTGTATGAATGACTGATGTGACTATAAAAATGTCAACATATTGGAAGCTGCCTTTTTTTGTTTACTTACTCATTTTTGTGTACATTTCATAATTTATTTCTAGGTCTGTTCGAGCATTCCAAGAACTGCTCTACGTCTGTCCTGACTTTCAACGTGCTAACGAAGCCCACTTGCGACTCGGCTTTCTATTCAAAGTAGTTGGTGATTACGAAAGAAGTCTCAAACATTATCAACTTGCATTAATTGATCAACGATCGAGTTGTACATTTACACCGCTAGAAAGTAAGTCACTTACATTAAGACATTAATTTAACATTATACAACATATTTCTTTGTTTATTGCAGTAAAATTTCATATTGCGCATCTGTATGAGGTGCAAAACAACTTTAAAAAGGCAAAAGAAGGTTATGAGCAGTTGCTGGGTGACAAGCAGTTGACACAGCAACTCAAAGCTGACGTTTGTAGGCAATTGGGATGGATGCTGCATTGCGTTGATTCTTTAGGTGAAAAGAGACAACGCGAAACAATTGCAATCCATTGTCTACAGAAATCAATTGAATCAGATCCAAAATCAGGACAATCACTCTATTTACTTGGACGGTGTTTTGCTGCCTTCAATAAAGTTCATGATGCATTTATAGCCTATCGCAATTCAGTAGAGAAGAGCGAAGGTAACGCAGATACATGGTGCTCCATTGGAGTACTCTATCAGCAGCAGAATCAGCCTATGGATGCATTGCAGGCTTACATATGTGCCGTGCAATTAGATAAAAGTCATTCTGCCGCTTGGACAAATTTGGGAATTTTATACGAGTCTTGCGGTCAACCGCGTGATGCATTTGCATGTTATTTGAATGCAACAAAAGGAGAAAACAGTTCGAAGGAAGTGCAAAATCTGTCAATTAGTAGTAGCAACAGTACAACAAGCAATTTAAAAGAATTGCCGTCAGCCACAACCGGCTCAAAACCACAAACACTGCAGCAGAGAATAAAGTTTCTGCAAACTAACTTGGCGCAAGCTCCTATGCCATCAATCACATCTAAACGACGCCAGCTACCTTCAATTGAGGAGGCCTGGAATCTACCTATTTCGAATGAAATGAGTTCACGACAACAGAGGCAATTACAAAAAGTAAGTCTTTTGCCAACGACCAAATGTGTAGTCTATAGTCATAAAAAAATTCTATTAAGTCGCAGTCACATGAAATTTTTTCATTTTGTGAGTGCGTCAAGAAGCTAAGAAATGTAGAGGTGAAGTGAAAAAGTTATAAGAGATGTGAAATTTAGTTTTAAGAATAATTATAGTTAGATTTAAGGTAATTTTAATAGATTATTACCTAAATAAGCTATATTAACTAAAATTTTGAAGAATTAACATGAATATTATAGTTAAAAATGAATTTTAATTTTTCATGTCTTCTTCTTCTTTTTTTTCACTCACCATGTGCTTAGTAACAGTCGTAACTGAAATTTAACTGACAATTGAAATCACTTAAAATTAATTTTTTTCAATTTATTTTTCATTAGACAAATTCATCAGCACCACCGCCTTATCCACAGCAAGGCAATGCAATACCAGCAAAGAGATTTAAACATGGCGAGGACCAACAGCAGCAACCACCCATCGCACGTCCTCCTTTCTATCTCACCCCACAACAGCTTCAGATGTTTCAAGTAAAAATCACATTTTCTTTTTTTCTCTTCTTCTTTTTTCACCCGGCGAAAACCTAACCTAATATCGATTTTTCACGTTCACATTTTAGGCGTTACAGAACACACCAAATCTTACGCCACAGCAACAAAATGCATTGCAACAGCTAACACATCAGTTTAAATTAATGCAGCAACATCAACAGCAATTGAGATTACAGCAGGCACAGCTACGTGGTGGTGGATTGCCAATTCGGGGTCAACCACCACAAGCTCAACAATTTCCTCAACAAAATGCGACAAGCTTTCCAACTCAGCCAATTGGCAATCGAACACCACAATCAGGCACTACTGCACAAACAGGATTTGTAAATGATGGAAGTTTTTCACCTGCAACTGGACACTCACAAGCTGGTATGCCATTTAAATCAGCTGGTGGCTTTCAACAACAACAAATTTCATCGACAACGAACAATCAAGATTTAAGTAAGTTTCATTTATTCCTTAATTGAAAAATGTCAATGACCTATAGAAGTCAAATATTGATTAAATGACAAAGAATTTGAATTTCGAATCTTGACCAATCCATTCGTTAGTGTTTAAACTTTTCAATTTGAATCATAGTTTCATTCACTTCCATATGATTGGTATATTAAATTTGTAATTGTTAGAGAATTCAGTGCTCAAAAATTGTGCTGGATATTATAGGAAATTGCAGACATTTTTTTAAATACTTTTTTGGATTCTTTTTATGAGTAAAAATTTTATAATAATTAATTTAAACTTTTATTTTAGATGTAAGTGATCAAGAATTACAAGCATTGCTGTCACAGCGTGATCTCACAACAACATTTGCTGAAAACATCTTGAAACAAATTGAAAATGAAGAGCCAATTGATTCAAAAACCAAATTGCATGAAAGTCTCAATGTGGATGCCATTAATCAGCGAAACATTAAATCACCGACGATAAAATGCGAGGCGACTTCAACATCAACGCAGGCTCTTTTAAATAAACATGATATAAAATCTGAGCCGGTTGTTAAAATTGAAAAGTTGGTTGAATTTGATAATAAAGTTGAATTCAGTAATAAAATGACAGCAAAGGAAATTTTTGAGGCAGTAAAGTGAGTTCAAAAGAAAAATTTTTTCATTTAAAATTTTTTATTAATTTACGCAACTTCTTTTTTGTAGAAGAATGGATAACAGTGAATGTCCATCAACATGTTCTGTTTTGGCACTGGACTTACCACCACCTAGTCCACCTGAAAATCCTTCACCACATCGCCTCACACGTGATCAACTTCTTCCACCAACACCTTCAGTATTTTTAGAGAATAAAAAACATGCGTTTAGCCCGCAGCTGCAAGAATTTTGCTTAAAGCATCCAATTGCCGTTGTTAGACAGATGGCATCAGCTTTAAAATTAGGTAAGCAAATATGCGCCGCGCATTCTGACTTCTTAATTTAAATATTTATAGACAAAGAAATCCGGCTTTGCTTTGATTAAAATTAAATTTAAATATTCAGAGTTATCGTTTTTGCAACATTACGACTTGATTGTCAGTAAACATTTGATTAACTAATTTTTTTTTCTTCATTTATTTAGATTTGGGTTTATTCTCTACAAAATCTCTTGTCGATACCGCACCAGAACAATCATGTGAAGTACGAACACAAATGAATCAATCAGCTGATGAAAATTGGGATCCACAGCATAAGGAACAAGTGTGGGCTTGTGTCTCACATCGATCTCATACAACTATCGCTAAATACGCTGCGTATCAAGCATCAACCTTTCATGAAAGTATCAAGGTTAGTGTCATGTGATGTAATTTGTGATGAGGAAATTAAGTTGTTTAAATTACAAAGAGTTTATTACCTTCTTGTAATGTGTTAATTGCCTTAAATGGTACTCAAAAATTTTTTAATGATGTTAATTTTTTTCATTTAACTTTCGTTCTACTGAAAAATAATTTTATGTAGAGCTTTTAATGATCTGATTAAAGTCAAATAAAATTTAATTGTCATGAATAAATTTAAATTGATTGAAAATTTTTAATTGTTTTCTAGGATGAACGTGATAAAGGCTCAGGTGTTAGCACAGTTCCAAATTCAGATTCAGATTCCAAAGATTCCTTCTCGAATGGTGCAAATGGAAAGAAAACAAAAAAGCTTAAAAATGGCATAAAAATGTTGAAGTGAGTACAAAAAATGATTAATCGAAAAACCTTAATTACACATTCTGTCAAGATGATACTTATACGAGCTCATTAGTTCAATTGATGATAATCGAGTGACTTCAACACAAGCTCGAATCTTGAGATTATGTCTTAATTATGCAATTTGACTTGAAATAGTGCCGTTTTTAGTTTGATTAAATGGCACGGATTAATAAAGTTGCTACAATAATTAATAGCTGAGTTTCGCTAACACCATTCACTTATAAAATTGTCATTGAATGGAGTTTGATAGTAACTCATGTTACAAATTTATTTTTGCAAAAAAAAAGTTTATTGAGGAAATATATTTCAAGTTCATCATTTAATATTTTGATATTGAAAAATGCGTGACTGTAGAAATTAAATCATCATTAAAGAGATTCCACAGTTTGTTTTTTTATAGTAATTTAATTGAAAGCCTAAAGACAAAAATATATTAACAAAGTAGCAATTTCCTTTTCGACAAGTTCCAATTTAAATTGTCAAACTTTATTTAACCTTCATCAAATCCTCATACATAATTAACCACATTCTTCCCTAATTTCTTCCTTCAACAAACAGATTCGGAACGAATGTTGACTTGTCGGACGAGCGTAAATGGCGTGCACAATTGAATGAACTCCAAAAGCTTCCACCATTTGCACGTGTTGTGTCAGCTGCAAATATGCTTTCACACGTTGGTCACATGATCCTTGGCATGAATACTGTGCAGCTTTATATGAAAGTGCCGAATGCACGTACTCCAGGACATCAGGAGAATAATAACTTTTGCTCAATTAATATTAATATTGGACCTGGTGATTGCGAATGGTTTGCAACACCTGATTCATACTGGGGATGTATACAGCAACTTTGTGAGAAAAATAATACCAATTATTTGCATGGCAGTTGGTGGCCATCAATGGAGGATCTTTACAACGCTAATATTCCCGTCTATCGATTCACACAACGACCGGGCGATCTTGTGTGGGTTAATGCTGGGTAAGTCATTGATTAATTATTTTATAGACAGTGAAAAATATCCTAAAATGATGTTCTTTAACTTAACTTTCGTTCTTCTGAATGATTAGTGACAGAAATCTTCCACAACTTACTGATTGATTACTAAAAATTCCTAAATTGAAAAAACATCATGAAGAAGCGTTTTTGCTAATTTAATTTTTCATTATTTTCATTGATAGATGTGTTCATTGGGTTCAAGCAATTGGTTGGTGTAATAACATCGCATGGAATGTTGGACCGCTAACAGCACGACAGTTTGAGCTCGCTATAGTTCGCTATGAATGGAACAAATTAGAAGCATACAAATCAATTGTGCCGATGATTCATCTCAGCTGGAATTTGGCAAGAAATATTAAAGTCTCAGATCCAAAGCTATATGAACTAATCAAGTGAGTATTGCTACTGAAAAATTACTTAATTTACTCATCATCAATAATTTTTTATTTTAATGAAAACAGAAATTGTCTCTTGCAAACTTTGCGTCATACTATGCAAGTGTTAGAATGTGTTAAGTCGAAAGGCATCGAAGTTAAGTTCCATGGTCGTGCCAAGAATGAGGCATCACATTACTGTGGTGTGTGTGAGGTAAGCTAGCTTTTTAAAAAAAAATCCTAAATTGTTTATTTAATCAATTTTTTTATCTCTTTTACATACAGATTGAAGTCTTTAACATTCTATTCATTCGCGAGCAAGAGAAGCGTCATGTGGTGCATTGTTTGGGCTGTGCCCGTAAACAATCACCATCGCTTCAAGGATTTGTATGCTTGGAAGAATACAAATTGACAGAATTAATGCAAGTTTATGATGCATTCCTACTTCATAAACCACCGCCACAGCCAATGTTTATGCCACCACCAACACCTCAACCGGCTATTTTACAGCAAACACAGCAACCAATTCCATCCGTCGTATCGTAAGCTAGCAATTATTATACATGTGTAAATTCTTCAATGTAGCGAATGAGAAAAAAAATTGAGGATAAAGAAAGAGGACCACGAAGACATGATAACAAAAAAAATATAAAATGGAAAATTAATTACCTCAAAAAACATAGATGAAAAGAAGCAACAATATTTTTAACAGCAGCAGGATATGTGTTCAACATAGCAAAAAATGAAATTCTTAAGTTCTCTTCTCTATCACTTGATGATTTTGTCTCCTTTTTAAATGTTTATGCATACTCTCCATAAAACGTTGAAATTAACAGTTAACAAAATAATCACACACAAATCAATTTGTTTTGTTTACTGACCAGCATACCTTAAAAACATGAAGCAAAAAAATTACGATAAATGGCAAATGAATGCAATAGTTTTGAAATAAAAATGAAGAGAAAATGGATAATTTAGGATAAAAGAAACTTTTCTACCGTCAATAGTAATAGAAAATCTACTCAATAGCCTTTACAAAAATTGAGATAAAAAGTTTTTCTTTTTTAAATGAAGACAACAACTCGGGTGCCTCAGTGTAAAACAAAAAAAAATATTTCAACAAAAACAAACACAGATTTTTACACACATGAAAACAAAGAAAAATTTGCTGGATGAATTTTGAAATAAGTCGATATTCGACATGAATGAAAAGTCAAGTTCTTTTGTGTGAAGATGAAATATTTAGAATTTAAAATGAAAGCGAGAAAATTCAAACTCATCATAAAAATTTTAAAGCAAGAAAATTTCATGAATGTAAACAAAAGAATTTTTGTCAGAAGATCTAGACCATTTCACAGTGATATTTAAAATAATGATAAAATCAAGATATTACTGAGAAATGGTTTGACAAATATTTACATTAAGAAATTTTCTTGATTTAACAAATTTGTTAGTGAATAATAAGAACGAAAAAAAAAATTCTTTTCAAGTGTCTGAATTGGCATGAATTCTATACGAAAAAAACCACCGTAAAAGTAATAAATTAGAGCCATAAGTATAAATTTTTGCAATTACTTTAGAAAATCACTCAATTTTTGAGAGTAAACGAAAAGAATTTGAAAATGTTTCGTGTTCTCATTCATTTCTAAATAAAAAAAAATCGTAATATGGAGCATATAAGATCATTTTTTCATGAATAAGAATTTATCATGTATAGTAAAAAAATTTGATTTGTCTATAACCTTTCAAAATCCTCCGCTTAGTGAGATAATGCATAGAAATTGGAGTTTTACGTAAAGCTCTTTTTTATTAGATCTCATAAACAAAAAAAAAAGTATAAAATATTGTTCTCTAAAAGAAATCAATTATGCAAACAAAAGAGATGCAATTATTTTATGCTCATTAATAAGGCAAACAAATGTTTTTAATTTTTTCTCTCTCTCACACGTGATGGAGACAACAATGTACACATAATTGCATAATAATAATTGACTTTGTAGATGTTTAAAAACCCTATTAGGAAATTAATTGGCTTAAGAGAAGAAAAAAAAAATATTAATAAGAGTAATTTCGTTACACACATTACAAATTAAATGATAAAGAAAAAACTAAAAACTCTTTAGGATTATTGTAAATTAATTTATTTTATTAGTTTCGTTTTCTTTCTTGCGATTCGCTTAAAGTAACTAATTACAAAATATGATTTAGTTTGCGACGCAAGTTTAAGAAACATTCATAATGGTGCTGATTTTTTTTTCTCCTCTTAGATTGTAAATTGCTTGATTTCATAATGATTAAATTTTATTTTAATTGAGACACAAAAAAAAAACTATTTCATACGTGTGTGTGAGAAATACCAAAATTCTATAATTTAATCTTTTAATTTTTATTTTTACAATTCAGAGTAACCACAAAAATGTGTTTAAAAAATGATAATGTAAATGAAATGAGAAATAGATGGTAAGGAAGGCAAATAAACAAAAAATTTTAATTGTCTATTGTACTTAGCGGGCGAGAAATTAGAAGAGGATAAGAGTCTATTCAAATATATATGCTTACAATTTGACATTGTTCACTCTTCATAGACAAAAGAAAAAAAAATTGAATTGCTAATTGATATAGAGTATATGATGTGTATTGGAAAGTTTTACTACAAAAACTAATCAGGAACATTAATAATTGGCTTAACACTAACTACCTATCTATATTTGTGTAAGAAGAAAAGAAAATGAAGTTTTTAAAGTTGATCTTTGAGAAAGAAGATTAAAAAAAACTTTTTACTTTCTCTTCCAATTAATCAAAAACAAAACAAGAAAAAAAGTTAAAAGAAGTTGATTAAGTTCTTGAACTTGGAAATTTCTAATCTGACAACCAAACAAAAAAAAGGCAATCTATTAGTAAATTTCAAAGTCATAAACAGGAAGAAAGCTACCTAAGAGTTCAAGTTACATGGACTAATCTCTCTATCCATTTATGGTCTTACAATGCGGAATTATCTTCATTGTTTGGCATGCAATAAATTGTAAAATGATTAGCTATGGCCGTCATTATCTAAATACTCGAATTTAAATGTTTTGTTCGAGTTTTAAATTGACTTTTGATGAGAATGAAAAAAGAAATCTTTTTGCTCAATCAACTTCTTTTAATTTCTTACATTTCCTTGTGATTGAACTTTTAATAGATGCAAGCAAGGTGGCTTGAAACTATTGAAAATTCATATCTCATTCTCTTTCTATATTTCAATGAAGTTAAAACATCACAAAAAATACATATGCTATATTTTAAAATTGATAAATTTGAAACAAAAATATTTTTAAAAAATTGTAGGAAAAATTGATTGCAAATTTATGCAAAGTAAACACGAAACCAGTTTTTCACTGCCAAGAAAATGTTTGTATAAAGAAGAAACTACACAAAAATTGACGAAATTCTTTCGACTGACACCCTAAAACAAAATTTTAAGAAAAACAAATTTCAATGACATTTGAGAAGCATATATTTATCGAATAAATTGCATGCGGAGGGGTTGGAAGTGAAAAATTTCGACATTTTGGTTTCAACTATTTCTCCTTTTAGTTTTTAGTGTGTAAATTAGTTGTATTTAATTTCTCATCTTCACACACGACTTGCAATTTAAATATGTGGCTTGTTGCATAGTATAAAAAATATTTTATTAGTTGAATTTTTTCTTTCATTCTCTTTCTATCCATTTTTCTTTTGTCTGTCGTGAAAATAAAAAAAGTTTTTAATTTTCTTGTAGAAATATTTAGTTAGTAAGATTAAATTTAAGTATGAAATTATTAGAAAATTCTGCCGTCATGTACGGAAAAATGTGAATAAATTAAAGTTTACTTAGTGTTTAAAATCACGTCAAAAAATATATAAATTGAATAATAATTAATAAATTTTAAGTAAGTCTAAAATAGATTTGAAATTTATTATTTTCTAATTTTAATTTCAATTGTCGATAATTACAATTAAAAAGAAATTTATTCAACGTCGTATTATATGATGATGAAGATGAAGTTACATAAATTAATTAAATTAAAATATTTCTCTCTTACCTTAATACTAAAACATCAACAAAGAAACATTTAATCCATATTCATACAAAAAAATCAAAGAAAAAATCAGATTTATTCAGTCTAATCAAATTGTGTAATGGATTCTCATTCAGCAATAATAAAAATGAAAAAAATATTTTCAAAAATTAATTTTTTGTTGTTTTATTTTTATTCTTTCAACAGTTTTACAGTAATAATTAACATTCTTATGATTAATTGAGGTATTTTAATTGCTGTTGTGAGGAATTTGAAAATTTAATCACAATGATTTAATAATGTTAGGTAAAAAATTATCAATGTCAAAATTTCGTCATGTCATCTTAATTAATTTTAAGATGATTTTACAAGGAAGTAAAAATTATTTTCAGTTAATGATACTGTGTGGATTGACAATTGACAAAAGATGTAAGTGATTATTTATTTTTATGCCTACGTGAATTTCAGCTTCTATAAATAATGCATAAATGCATATGTCAATAAATTTAATTTCATATTCTGCTCATAAATAAAAATGTGATTTTGCATTATTGATTTCAGTAAAAAATATTCAATTTAAATTTTTCTAGAAAATTTTATAATTTCTAAAGTCTCAATATAACAAGTTCTAAGTGACTTGCATGTTCTTATAAAATTCATACAGATTCTAGAAGATCTTCTTAGATTTTTTTTTCGATCTAAACCAATTAAATAAAGAACTCAACTCAAGTTTCAAATTCTAAAGTGTTATTAAATTTTGAAAGTCAAAAACAAACAACATTGATGAATTAGCTCCAAACTAACTCGCGAGAGGCTCTAAAAATTCTTAAAAGAATTTTTCTCTTCAACAATTTTAATTCAGCATGACCTTATAAGAAGCTGCTGAAAGATTTTTTTTTTATTAAGATAAGTATATTTTTTTGCAAATTCTAACTAAATTCAATTTGAAGTTTTAATTCACACAAATTCGACATCATTTATTTATTTTGATGAAGAAAAGAATTTCAAATAAATAATTCTCAGTAAAATTTAAATTTCATAATAAACAACGTGAGAATGTAAATTTACACAAAATCATTATTTTTAAAAGTAAGTGTCAATTAATGGCAAAAAATGAAGCAATCTTATGAAATGAATAGTCAACAAAAATCATGAGAGAATGATGATACATTTTTTTGCAATGTCATTTAAGTTATTAGCTCTTATGCTAATAATTATTGTATTCTAAAGTGACTTTTGAAGTTTTTTCATTTAACAAAAGCCCAAGTGTAAATTTTGTTTATTTTTCAAAATTCTAAAGGCACTCTGTTGAACATGAAAATAATTCTTTTGTTACTAAGATTTCAGTTAAGAATTTTGAGTCAACTGACTACCAAAGTCAACATATTTGTTTTACAGATCATAGAATTAATGATAGACATCATTCTATGTCTCATGTATGTCAATAAAGTTCTTTTTCAAGTAGTAATTGAAGTTTTTTTTTGCTCAAAGACGTAGTTTCATTTCAAAATAAGCAGATAAATAATTGCAAAAATTAATTGCCAAATGTTTATGAAAAGAATTTCAATATCTGTAGAAATTCGCTTCGCATTCAAAGTTCTCATCCTTAAACTGCTACTCCACAGCTTATTTGCTTTAAGTCTCAGTTGTTTGAACCATTTTAGACAAAAGTAAAGGTTTATTTACGAAGCAAATAATATTTTTAAGAGAATTCTCTTCTTCTTTTGCGTTCAGGTACAGAGAAGAAGTTATTTTATGATGTGTACCGATTATCATACTAATGGACACATTATTTTTTTCTAAAATCATCAACTCAACTAAATATTAAAGCACAAAAACAGAAGCAGAATATGAAATATTGTCTTTATTGTCACGAATTTTTTGTGTGAGACAATAAAAAGGAATTTTTTGTTTTGTATGAGAATTAACTCTTTTTTTTGTGTTTACATTTGAATATCTTAATTGTAGGCATGTGTAGTATATGGTAATGAGAAAAAGTGAACTTTATGTAGGTCGTCAATTGAGAAATTGAGGTTTTGGTGCAGCACATTGCGTAGTTAGAAAAACAATTGTCAAATTTCATTTAACAACTTTACATTATTTTCGCAAGAAATCTTTGAAAAACTCCTTCTTGAAACAAGAAGCGTTTTAAATCCATCCTAAGCCTAATTAAATCTAAATTTTTTAAACCAATTTTCGCATTAACTCTAATCAAAAGTGTCTGTCAAATGACCGTAAAAAATTAACAAAATTTGAACGATTCTTAACGAAATATCAAAACGTTTGCGTGCATTGTTGATTTTATTATTTTAGCCATTCAAGAATGTTCGTAAAGCGCTGTTAAATGCTCGCCCAGTGGTGTCGAAGAGCTGATTGATTGATCTCCGTATCGGTCCATTACGTGGCACGAAGAAATTATCAATCAAGTTAGGCTATTTGTAGAAGCAATAAATTAACAAAAGGGAGAACTGTAACTAATTTCAGGTTAAATACTCACGTCGTTAATCGATAGCGATGGACGCTGTATTAATGGCGGACGAAAATTGTTTGCTGGCTGCTGTGGTAAGAAGTCGAGAAACGATGTTGCTGTTGGCGGTAAAAAGGGTTGATTGAAGTTTGCTGCTGGCAATGACTGTACAGGCTCTGTTGATATTGAAACGGATGAAATTTGGACAGAAGGAAGTGAAGGATTTGACAGAGGAGGTCTCTGTGTAAATTGTATAGTTGGTAAAATAGATGTGCTTGTACTGTCTCTGACTGGCGATGAATATCTTGTGCTAGCTCCTGCATTTGCTGCTGTGAGTATTGAAGGTCTTGCAGTTGTTCCGGCAAATTCGTCGTTGTTGTTGTTTGCACTTGCGGCTGTGGCCGTGACACTGGTAGATAGTATAGGTCGGGTCGTGGTTGCTCTTGTGGCACTGCTACTGGGTAGAGTGGGCGCACTTGACTCTGTCGTTGGGTCTGGAAATGTTCGTATTGCTGTTGTGGTGGTTCGTTCTGTTGTTGTGTACTGAAATGTTCGGATTTCTGTTGTTCGTTCTGGAAATGTTCTTTCTGTTGAGACTCGAAATGTTTGTTCGTTTGAGGTCCGAAATGTATTGTCTGCTCCGTTTCTAGACTGTTGCTGCTGCTGCTCTGACTGAAAGGGGCGAAAGGAACTCGGTGGTGGTGTTGATGGTGTTTGTTCTTTTATAATTGGTTGCTGTACATAGTCAATTGATTGAATTCTTCTTCTTTCAAGTGGATAAACCACAACAGTTGTTGTTGTGAAAGGCCTTTGTGTTGTTGTCTGTGTGAAAATTCTATTTGGTGCAGCAGTTCTTCGAGTTGTTTGAGTTGGTCTTTCTGTTGGAATAACTTTGATTCTCACAGTAGATGGAAGTGTTCTAAGCGTTGGTCGTGATGTTGTAGTCGTTGTTGTGGTTCTTGGCGTCGTGCTTGGTGTTGTGATCCAAGTTGTTGGAATTCTTTTTTGTTGCAATTCATTAACTTTATCTCGATTTTGTTCATCAAACCAATTTTCAAAATTCTTTGTATATTCTCCCGTAGGATCATAGCGTTCAGCAAGTGCAAGATATGTTGAAGGATGATAATAATAAAGTCGGGTTATGACATCGAGAGCTTTTTCTTTTTGAATTTTCGTGCAGCGCGCACATTTTGTTCTTAAAGCATGAGGCAAAACACCTATTAAAATCAAGAGCAAGGAATGATTTAAAAAAAATTACTAATCATTTATCGCATTGTCTGCAATTCTTCAATGGCCTAGATTTCATTGCTTTTACACGTTGACTTCTTATTTTTTTACTCAAGCTCACACTCTGTTGGTCTTCATTGTTTGACGACGACATTTGACCGTCAAAATTTATCACAATTTTAAAATTTTACTTACGCTTTAAGTCTTTTCCTTCTGGTGGACATGGCTTCTTGTCTAGCAAGCAATCTACGTAATTATTTAATAATCTCGAGCTTCTGAACATTATTTCGACATCTATATTATCGTACCGGGTACTATAAAATTTATTTTCATCTTCTGAAGCTAAATTATTTTGTGCAAATGAAAATGCTGGCACAATTAGAAACACAAATAATTTTATTGACAACATGATTTGATTCTCAGCACTTATTTCTGTTTACATAACACTTTTAACAAAATTCTTTCTTTGAAAAAATTTCTTTAAATCACAGTTAAAAATTTCAATTTTAATAAAGTCCAAAAACCGACAATAAAATTTAATTTTCGGTATGAAGAGCTAAAAAATTTGCGACTTTTAAGTTCAACTGTACAACTCAAACTAAAAATTAAAAGTGTTTAAAATTATTTTGAAATCAAAAATTAAATTGAGCGAGTTGAACAAATGAGAGTTGAGAGCGAAGAAAAACATGAACAAGAGAGCATATTCCAGTCTGTTCTCTCGCGCACCAAGTAATTAAAGTACATATTTTGTTTACAATCTCATACTACGTGCAAAAATAGTAGCGGCTAAAAGTGCCGTTCGACAGGTGATTATTTGTGTAGCTTAAAATAAAACAGGCAGTCCTAAGAGATGCTAATTAAAATTCTT
>JACWBX010000079.1:1778-35949 GCA_014622435.1 Polypedilum pembai
AATCAATTCCTATCATTTAAAAGCAATTTTAGCTCAATTTGTTGAAATTTGATTGAGTTACAGTCGTTTAAGTGAAATATAAAAATTTATTAGGTCGTTATACATAAATGGCTGTATCTCGGAGCCGGAAAGGTAAAATTTCTTATTTTTTCGGCATTTTCACCTACAAACTGTGCTTTATAAGAAAAAGAATAAAATATTTTTTGAATACATTTTAAAATTTTGTCCCATAGTGCGCATTCGATTGACATGTGAACCAAACTGGCTAATTAAAGTATCAAAAAAGATAAAGTAGACTTTTTTGAGCTCAACAAGTAATTACTTTATGTGATGATTGATTGGATTTTAATTGAGTTTTGACTCGTCGCTTCAATTTTCAAATATTTTGTCTTAGTGCGTAAGAAAGTTATAAATAAATGCACGAGATTCTCAGAAGATGTTCTGAGAATTCTATTTCTGTCATAATGCCATCGTGCCAAAAAAAAATTTCGCTCTCACTCTCATTTTTTACGAAGTTTCTCGTGATCACACTCCTACTAAATGTACTATCCTCGCTTTGTAATAAAAATTTCAAAGTCAAGTGCATGTCATTGATGAAAATGTGTGCGTTTAAAAATATTTAAATTTTCAAATTGATAAAATAGTTTTGTTTGTTTAATTATTCCTTCCTAATCCATGTAAATAATCAGCTTATTATTACTAACATCTTGTGCTTTCATGCATGAAAATTAATTGTTAACAATTTTATTTTTAGCTGACAAAAGTCATTATAGTGCAATTGTAAAACGTAAACAATACTCTGTATTTAATTTAATCTAAGTTTGTAAACAAATTTTGCAACATTCTAGATTATCTACCATTCATTTAATGTCTACTTTATGTGTTTGTTTCATTTAAATAAAAATATAACATTCATTTTTATCAATTTTTTATGCTGAGAAAAATGGCACAGACGTTATCTCTATCATGACCTTCATTTGATGACGATTTTCAAATGAAATATTTTTAGCACATTGTTGCCTTAAACGTAAAGTTTGTGAAGGACTATTGCAGTCTTATCTTTTACTTAATGTGATCATGATTGTTTAATTCCAATATGTACCGTAAAAGGAATTCGATAGAAAAATATGACTGTTGCTTTCTGTTTAAGCGCGCGAGATTATTGAACTGAATAAAAAAAATGTACTGATAAAAACATAGAATAATGATGGCAGTTTTAAAGTTCAAAAAGCACGTGCTTTTTTTTATTTATGAGCTTTTAATATGCCGTCAAAAAAGTGATGAATTTAGTGTTTTTCAAGTCATGATGTGATTGCTATTTTTTCTGCTGGTATAGAAAAATTACAAATTGAATGCAATCATCAGCAATTTCAATTGAACTTGAATTAAAATGAGATTAGGAATATTGTTGATCATAAATTACACAAATTGTTGATATTTTGTCAAATCTACTCGAGCGTAATCTTCTATCGCTCGATTTTCACGTTTTTTCTTCGCACACACACCGGTTGATTGTAAATTTCCGCTAAACGTAACTCATTTCGTTTATTTGCTAATCAAAAAATAGAAGTAAGGTCTCATAAATTCGAACACTTGAAATGTGTTAATAAATACCAGAAATATTATACTGTAATACAGTCGTTTCCTTTTTAATCATCTTATTACAATCTTATCGGCTTGTTCAATGTCTTATAGCACTTGATGAAATTCTCATCAAAAAAAACTTGTCCTCCGACATTCTTTAACTATTTTAAAACTTTGAGTGGAACGATACGGCGGCGTCAGATAGCAATCAGCAATATTGACATACAATAGTTCCTCTTCTCTTTTCATCAAATTTATTTGCACTCAAGTGTGTAAAGATAGATCAATAAATAAAACGTGTACAATGTGCTGCTTCGAGAAATGTTTCAGATGAACAAACAACTTTTTTTTAAAAAAAATGATGACAGCAGCGGAGGAGACGCAAATAAAAGACAAAAATACTTACATTTTTTATTGACAGTAGCAGCCTCGTTATCAAACTCTAATTGACCATTTCGATTATCACCATTTCGTGACGATACCATTTTCTAAAGAATAAATTTTCTATCTACCGCCTTACAAACAGTTTGCTTGATAAAAATTCTTTTTTATGTGTATAATAACTTTCACACACGAAGAAAGTCTGTTTACGTCTAGCTGCGTGTTGAAAACGTTTTTCACATGACTCTCGTTAGATCACAGTTTTGTCAAATGAGATGAAAAAAAATTATCACAGTTTCACTTTACGTTCTCACACAGTGTTTAAATTTTTTTTTTTGCGAAAACGTGTTTTTTTTAACTCTGAGGAAACTGTTGCTCTCTTTTGAATTTTTTATCTTCACCACCAGCTTTGTCCGCACGTTTTATAGATAGTAGAGAAATTTTTTTTTTGTTTTTCTTCCGTCTATTTTTAAGAATAAATGCGAACAATTTAACTAACGATAATAAACTGTGTTATTTGTCACACAAGACTCAAAACACCGAGCGGCACGAGTTCAAAATAGAAGGAAAACTTTTGATGAACTTTTCTTTTTTTCCTTCTCACATATACTTCGTAGTTCAAGACACAAATTATCAGTTCTTCGGCTCTTTTTTTTTTTATTTACTAACTTTCAAATACAAAAAAATCTATAAAAATCTTTTAGTGGTAGAAGTGATAAGATATTTTATTTGTATCAAACGAGAACACATGTTTTGTAGAAATTCATTGTAGAATTGAAATTCATCGTTCTCACTAAATGCAAACTATTAAATTTATTTCTATTTCTCAATGCTTACTTTTCACTATCTAGCAAGAATATTTTTTTTCTCCTAATTTCTATTATTATTTTTAGAAGACTGATACGATGTGTGTCGTTCTTGAATTTTAACAGTGATCTGAAATTAATTTTTAAGTGAATCACAATCACACGCTTGTAGAAAATTTATTCTCTTTGCTCTCACTCTCTCTCGCTCTCTCGGAAAATTTCGTTTCAGGGCAGACTGAGAATAAATTAATTTTGTTTTTGACTTTGGTCGTGCCATGCTCGCATTGCGAAGAAATTGACAACTGTGTCCAGAGGAAATTTTATTTTGTGGTTTGACGTGCGCTTATTCTTCTCACTCGCGCAGGTGTAAATGAAAGAACTAGAACTTATGAAGAATGAAATATACTTATTGCAAATGCGTAATAAAAATACATTTGTGCAAGTTACTCAACAGTTTTCCTCAGATTTTAGTACATTTCAAATAAAAATATAACAAAGTCACAAATTAATGTAAAATAATAAAATAAACTCTTCAAAAACCAGATGATTTGTAAACTTGTTAAAAAATTAACACATGTTAACGTTTTGTTGACTTTTCCATACCCAGAAATTCTTTTTAACGCAAACCAATACGTTCACGTGTTCTATTTTTACAATTTTACTCTCTCACTGGTTCATATGCAAAGAGAGAGAGAGAGAGAGAGAGAGAGTAAAAACGATCCTCTTGAATCTTAAACAAATAACAAAATCAAACAAGAAAAACAGGCTGTTTGTGCATTTTTAGTAAATTATTCATACTCCTACGATCTATTTAGATTTATTTATGAATCCAAGAGGAAAAAGAAAATGATGGAAAATTATCGTCCTTTTTTGTTTGTAGAATACTGTAGAATAGAAAGATTTAATGATGACATGAGAATTAATTTAATTTACTTATAAATATTCTTATGTAAATAATTATAAGGAAAAGATAGTAGTTAGTTGTCCTTAATCTCATGTGATAAAACTTTTTTTGTTATCTTTCATAATTTTATTATGATTATAATTTTTTAAATAAACATTTGATTTCAAAGAAAAATCTTTTTATTGCTATATTTTTCTATTATACTTGAGAATATCCATTTATTTTCCTTATTATAAAAAGATTATTCTTTTTCCATTGAAAATATTTTCAGTAAATGATGTTTTAGCGTTCAGCACTAAATTTTTAGTGTTTAAGACTTCTTGTGTTAGTTTTCAGCATTTTTTGTATTGAATATAAGGGTCGGCAATATGCATATGAAAATGAATAATAATAAAAAAATTATTCACATAATTCTTCTTCTTTTCTGCATGATTCCGAACCCTAATTTAGTACTTAGCGCTTATTTTTAATTTTTCAGTCTTCATTTAATGTTCTAATGTTTAGCACCAATTGATTGAAATTTAATCTTTTATTTTTAGCATTCAATATTTTAGTACTGTAAGCTTAAATTTTATCAGTATTTAGTGCTCAGCATTTAATGTTTTAATGTGTCAATATTCAGTAATGATTGATTTAATGTTCAGCTCTAATTATTTAATGCTTAGTGTTCAGAATTTACTATTTTACTGTTTATAATTAGATATTTGAATATTTAGCACTATATTTTAGTTTTCAACAATACTTAGTGCTCAGCACTGAATGTTTTAATGTACAACATCTAATTCTTGGGTATTTTGAAATTTATCAATTAATTTTGAAATGTGCTCAGAACTGAGTAAATAGATATTTAAAATTATTATTTAAACTTCGAAATGTTCTTGCTTGCTTTGTCCATACAAAAATTTCGTTAATGTGCTTACTCTTATTAGCTTTGTTAAAGTAGCTATATATCGTTTATTTTGTTTAATATGAAAATTAGCATCAAAAAACTTGTTAAATAATATCGGTTTTCGCGAAATATTAAATTTAAATAATAACAAAATATCATAACAAATATAAAAATATAATTTGACACTCATTATTTGATTGATTGAATGAATGTTTTCCACATGTTTATGATGAATACTTATCTAAAATTCTGACATTTACAACCAGCATTTTTTGTAGTAATTGTAAATGTGTGTTTTTTGTTGATAAAACGTGCTACAAATGACGCATATTATAAAAGATAGCAAATTTGCTTGATAATTAATTAAAGAGATTTTTTTTCTAAATCAGGTTATGTCGACAATAATAAAATATTCAAATGCAAAAAGTGCTAATAATGATGATGACACGTTTTTCATTGAATAAATTTACAATCACTCAAATGCAGTTTAAATAGTTCATAAAATTATATTCAAGGAAATATTTGAAGCATTATGTAACATTTGCAAATCATAAAAAATGATATTTTTTAATGAATAAAAGTAAAGAATGATTCAAGCTTTTGGAATAATAAAATTTTTAGATAAGAAATTTATCAAACAATTGTCACTAAATGTACAAGCCTTCTTTTTTTGATGCGACAAAATTAAAAGTTTCCTCTGACTCATTTAATGATTTTTTAAACAAGTCATTTTTCTTGACTATTGACATTATGAAATCGTGACAGATTTATTAATTGCGTATAATTTTAAACAATTTTCTAAATTTAAGTTAGAGTTAAATGTTTTTTAATAAAAAAAAATGTTAATTTGATTACAAAATCACCACCTACCTCTTTTCATTACAAAACAGTATTGTTACACAGGCAGCCTGTGATTGCCTGTGATAATATTTACAAAAACTCCGCTATGGAAATTGTAGAAATCATTTTGAAGCGCCATCTATAATTTCTATAGCGGAATTTTTTGTAAATATTATCACAGGCAATCACAGGCTGCCTGTGTAACAACACTGTTACAAAATGACTACATTGTATTCAGTGTGTAGCAAACAATTAGTGAAAAGTTTATTCACTCCTATCATATCATACATCTTATAAATAACGCTTTTAAAAATTTCACTTGTTTATTTTTGAGTTGCTAAATTTCATGATTTTCACTGCATATATCTTATCAGATGATGAACTTGATAAATTTTGATTTTATACAAAGTATAGTGAGTATTTAAATTATTCAAGTAATAAAAATTTTTTATCTCCAAACAAAGTTTCTTTCTATGAATGAAATTAAATTTTCTAAGCCTGAAATTTATGCAACACGCACAAAAAAGAGTTTAAATGAAGGTGCGCCATGCGAAAGGGAGGAGAAGAAAATAGCTGAAAATAGAAATTTGTTCACTCTTAGATTGAGTGTGTAAGCGAGGAATTTTTAGGTTGAAAAAGTGATAGATAATTTGATTGTAAAACCTTAGTTAACTCATAATGTCTTATGCCTAACAAACTTTTATTTCATTCAAAAGTTTTTATAAAAATTCGTGGTTTTGTGTGTGCAAATTAACTTTCTTTCACAATCATGCCAAAAAAAGAGATATAGTTGGGTATTATATTTATGACTTATTAAAATATTTTTTTAAACATTTCTTCATTGCGTTTTAATGGCATACAATTTCGTGCTCTCTCTCTAATTGATGTTACAGTGCGTTTTATTGGCAATTAAAACAACAATAAAAAATTGCTTTGCAATGTATGTTAATTCAATAAGTTTTTCAAAATAAAAAATAATAATAAAATTAAGTAAGAAAAAAAAGATATTCTAGACATTTTCTGCATATTCTCGATAAACAATCTTTCTACGAGAGAAAAATTTGCATTCAACATCGAACATGTGATGTACATATATCATCAGATATATGTGTTTAAGGCAATAAAATGAATTTCATGAGAAGATTCCATTTGACAAAAAATATTTGTTCTTAATGATTTGCGTATTTTTTCTTTAAATGACGAGTGTCGGTGGAGACTGGCGTTACGATTGACAAGAATGAGAATTTCTTTTTTCATATAAAAAAATTTATTCTTCTTCCTCTCCTTCTTCACTACCAGTTAACATAGTGATTAATGCTGCAGTATCAATCATACCCTTATCGTCAATAACCATCTGGTCGTAAGCGTCATCGACCTCGTCTTCTGTGAATTTGTCACCCCATTTGGTTAATGCGATTCTCAATTTTTCGCTGTCAATTTTGCCGTTGTTGTCGAATGACTTCATGGCAGCAATAACGGTCTCATCATCATCAGTTGCACCACCGCCTGACATGCGCTCGGCGAAGAGTGTCAACAACTGTGTGAAGTTAAGTGGGCCTTGTGCTTCACCCAACATCTCGTCTAATTCCTTATCTGAACAGAGTTTACCTAATGCATCGAATGTCGAACGAAGATCAGCTTTGCCAATGACGCCATCTTTGTCATTATCCATAAGTGCGAAGGCTTCCTCTGTTAAAAAATTAATATATTTAATTATTTTGTGAAAAATCATGTATGCATGTATGACTTACTGAATTCAGCAATTTGCTTCTGTGAGAACAAGACGAAAACTGAGGATGGGGCTTTCTTGGCTCTTCGTGAGCCTGAACCACGAGTTGATCCTCTCTGTGAATCTGAAGCAGGTGTTGCAGCAGATGCTGGGGTTTCAGCTGCGGTTTCAGCTGCAGACTCAGCGGCTGAGCCTTCTTCTTTGGCCTTCTTCTTTTTAACCTTCTTCTCCTTATCAGCCTAATTTATTTAAATTAAAAAAGAAAAAAAATTATAAAACATTTTGACATTCAAGCATCGCTGAATTACTGGCGCTTGTCAAATTGCGGTTGGAAAATTATTAAAAATATTATCGTGACTTTTTGACACATCGGTGTCGTTGATGGAAAAAGAAAATTTTTTCACCTTCCCCTGCGATTTTTAACATGATGAGCAGCGTGCCGCCTTCGATTTACGCAATCTACAGTTGATTTGAAAAGTGAAATAATTTTATTTTTTTCTTTGCTCGCAAAGCACTATAAATAGATCTATGCGCGTGTTGGTCGAACGATCATTGAGTGAGAAAAGAAAATTCAGTTTGAATTTTTTTTCTCTTTTCGCTCTGTGAATTTTCATTTATATAACAATAATATTTCGATGTTTTGTATAGCATATTCATATATGAATGTAGGATGAAGGTTTTAAAACTATTTTTAGACTTTTTTAGTCCACCTCATGATGATGAAAAAAAAATTTCTCCTTCTTATTTTCTTTTGCTCTTTTTTGGATTTGCTTCATGATCAAGTTGTTAAAAGTGGATTTTCTTTCTCTAAATCTTGAAGTAAGATAAAATGAGGTGTGTATAAAATTATGTTGTAAAAGATAATTTTTGTCTCTATGTTAATATCATGGGAAGAAATTTCTTTCGAGAGCAGTTGCGGTGTGAAAATTTCTTTCGTGTAAAGATTCGTGATTGAGATGTTTTTCAATTACGAAACAGGTCTCGCTGCATTACTGATTGATGTGAAAATCGGCTTAAATCACTTAATTTGTCACACATTTAACCCTTCTTGGTCAAACTAGATCAAAATTATCCATTTATCATTTCTTCAAAATGTTTCTTATTAATTAATGACTGCTTTTCAATAAACTTTTAATCTGAATTTTCCATCTTCAGTCTTTTGATTTTTTAACACATTTCTCATCACTTTCTATTCAAAAATCTTTCACAGTCTTTCATCAATTTTTCCATTAAGTTACTTTCAATAATTTTTATTTGTATTCACTTGTTCATCAAAAAATTTTCATTTTAATTTTCCAACTTCAAAGCATTTTGAACATCAGCGAAGATGAATATTTTATTCACTTACCATTATTATTTCTTTATTTTCCGACTTGTTTTCACAAAGGCCCCAGAACAACTGAAATCAGATTTGAGTCGATAGTATTCAAGTCTACTAGCGAATTTTCCACATTAGTGTATGTACTCCTTTTTTAGTAGGCTCATGCTATATATATAACACATCGTATTTCTATTATTCATTCTATTATTATTTTCCGCCGAGGTCTTTTTCTCCTCTCGACAACACTTCGCAATACGATCACAACGATTCAATACTTCCTTTGCTTACTGAACTTCTACGAGAGAGAAATTCTTTTATTAATGAATATATACATATAGCAGTCGGTTGGTCGGCTTTTACATAAAACAACCGTACGTATAAAAATTTTACATTGCATTCCTTAGAAACTTTTCTTCTTATGTCATTTTCTACCTATTAGTTAGTTTTCTTTTCTATCTATACCTACATACATTTTGAAAGAGATTTTTTTTTTATTATATACAGTAACTATGATAGTTAGTTAAAACGAGAGAGCTTCCTGAAGTTTCAATTTGAGCTGAAATTTCATCAACTTTTATTTTAATTTAGACAAGATCTCTAGTGAGATGCGATAGAAAGTCGACAGTCAATTTTCAAGTCCATAATATAATTTTAGACTCGCTCATGACAGGGGTTGACTATTTTAGATCTAAAATATCTATCTAGAAATTTTTATTATTATCTTCAATAAAATTCTTTTTATAGTTTTTTAAAATGTTATTTCTTCAATTGATGATGACTAATCATAAAGAGAAAAGTTAAGTGAAGTATGAGAAATTTTTGTGGTGATCAAGTTGGAAATATCTAATGTATTGAGTCGACATCGTTAAATGAGCGAGAAAAAGAGTATATTATATACTTTGAATAAACTTTACACATTTATGTATGTATTTGCATGTACGTGAAAAATGAAATTATGCCGTGGCTAAAAATAGGAAAAAAATTGTTAAAATAGATCTTCTTTGATTGATCAGCTATTTAAAGTGAAAATTTGTCAATAGTTTTGTAAAATATTATAACTTTTATTTAAAACCAAATTTTCGAATAAGAAATAAAAATAAAATAAAATTTCTCAGACAAGCAAAATCACAATCACCAGGTATATAAGTTTTCTATAGAGACCAGAAAATCATCCGAGTAAAATATTCGAATTAATTTTCCCAGCACGTCACAAATTTCGTCACTCATTCTTGATTGGTTGCTTTCAATCAGTGCTACAGCTTGTAAGCCTTTCATTTTTACGTCCGCAAATTTCTTTTGATTTAGGAAAGTATTTAAGTCATTGAGCGATTTTTCATACTCGTTTTTACTATCGAGTAAATTTTGAATAACAATTGTGAAACAGCGAAGTAAAATTTTCTTCGAATTTGTAACACTGTCTTTCTTCAAACCAACAGCATTAAGCAACCCTTCACCCCAACTTTCGCTATGACTAAAGTTACTTTGAAAGTGTAATATAATGGTTTCTAAATAATTGTTAGCAATATTTGATCTTCTATGTATACGAGCATAGCTTGAAATAATGAGCAGCCAAACTAAGCATTGACCTGATTCAGTCACTTCTGTTGTTTTTCTTGACGATAATTTTGTTTGTAGCTCTTGAAGATACTCCATTCGATCATTATCGTTTGTAAGTTGAAGCATCTTTTTATAAGAAAGTAAGTGAAGCACCAAATAAAAATCATTGTCTATTAATTGTTGAATATTAAATTGAAGTTGCATTCCTGTACGTTCTGAGACGTTAATCCAATTTGGTATGTGTAAAGGTACTTTATCTGAGAAAATATGAAATATTAAAAGATAAGATAAAATCAAATTTATTAATATTACCAGATTTTCTAAAGAAATTCAACAATGTTGATTCCAAAATTTGATAAGCTTGTATAGTCCAATATGTTTGAAGTTTTAAAGCATCTAAAAATGATCCCAATAATGTATCACCAGCCTGACATTTTTCTTGCCATGATTTAATAGCATTTGCAAATAAGTTTAAAGTATTTTCAGACGAGGTTTGCGTTAAAACATTATCCGTAATGGTTATGACAAGATTTGTAGCTTCAATTGTTCTATTTTGTACACATGACTGAATTAAATCCAGTAGTGAACAAACAGCATCAATAAACATTTGCATTCCTTTCTTCGTACTGATGAGTTGATGTAGTTTGGCATCGCACGCCTTCAACAGTCTCACAATAGAGCGTATATAAGCCATTCGTTTTGCTACGATGACACTCTGCTGATATTTTTCCGCTTCCTTTTGAGTGAGTTTCATGCATGAAGCTGTTTGAAGCAGGGTTAATAAACTCACATCAATCGACTCGTGCTCGGATGGAATATTTAAAATGATAGACGGCTCCGCAGACATAACTATCCAGTCAAGTACATTTTCCACATCTTTATACTCGAGTAAAATCCATGGATATTTAACGCTATCTTTAAGCAGCTGCAAAATACGGATGCTCTCACGTACTTTTGGCTCGTAAGAGAGTTTAACAAGCGTCATAAGTAAAATGGATAAGAGTCGCTGAAGCGTTGTGATGTCGCTGATTTCAATTTGTAGCGACAGCCACTGTGTCCAGTTAATTCGCAAAAATACATTGCCAAGGAAAGTGTGAGAGTCGGGTAAATAAATATTCAAAATTCTATTATATCCTTCCATATGAGCTCGTGTTGGCAATAATCTTTCGAAAGGCATTTTTACAAATAGTTTATGAATTGGCAACAATACATGATTTGGTGTAGTTGTATGAGCAAAGTAATCAATATACCATTGAAAAACATTTCCTATAAGACTGTTGCTTGCCGGAAGCATATCTGAAATGTAGCTTAAGCATTGTGAAAATGATCTGATGAACTTTTCAGCATTTTCAGTTTGTAAATTGGACCATGGTTGTATAACAGTACTTTCAGTTGTTAGCTGTTGAATCCACATCGCTGGCCTGGGTGTTGCATTTTTCAAATTGTTCTTTGAAAAAAAGATAGGCACAAGCATAGGTGCATACATTCTTGATAGACACGCGAATAAATCATTGACTAACTCATCAGCTGTCGTCTCGGTAAATGACTTAATCGCTGCTGACACTACTCCATGACCAATCGTTCCAAAGAGAATCGCCAACGAATCGCAATAGACCGAATGTTTTGGATAGATGCCATGCATACCATGATTTAATCGCTCATTGTAAAAATGATGATTTAACATGAGAGTTGTCGAGTGCAAATCATCGTAGCATAAAAGATTTTGTTTTGCTGCAAATGCTCTTATTTCGTCTCGCACAAGTTCTACAGGTGTTTCTGCATTGATGCTTCTGCAGCCAACTCTTTGATAAAGTGCATTGATAATGTCAAATAAAACACATGGTCGAAGACGGTTTTGAGAGAATCCTTGTAGTATTGTATGCAAAATTTCACCATAATGTTCAGGAAAATGATAAAGAAATAGATGCACTAAATGACGCTTGAGGATGTCTTGCAAGAGTTCAGAATTTTCCAATGAATAGAGTTCAAGTCCTTTGAAGATTAATTGAATAAGTTCACTAATTTCAACAATTTTTGGTTCAAAAAGTTCTAACCATGTTGGCATATCAAACTTTGATAGTAACAAAAAGACGTTTTGTGGCTCACAACTTGTGATATAAAAATCCACTAAACATTCATACGATTTTATGAAAATTGAAGGTGGAGTTGTTGCTGGTTCAAATAACTTTGCGAAGACATTTAATGTGTTTGGATTTTTCAATACGATTTTGAGCATCTTTACTCCTTGTGGACTGTTTTGTGTTTGCACAAATGAACCAAGTTTTGTGATGCTATATGAAAAGAAATCATAAGCAACAGGACAGTCTTTAATTTCTTCATTCAAGTCATCAAGAAGTTCAAATAGAATACTTGTGCTCATTTCTAATGCTTTTTCACGTTTACTAGTATCTCTATAAGCATCAACAAGTTGCTGAATAATAATTTCCAGGCAAAAGTTAGCATCTGTTACTTTTGGATTCGAATCCTTTAGTTCTCTTGCTACAATTTTCTTTTTAAATTCTCTGTTGTCATTAAGTTTTGTTTTGACTACTTCATTGACCTTCATCTCATTGAACTCAAATCGTAGGGCTATTGATGCGCTGCAGTCGTCGAGGCCACGTGAACAATTAACTGTCTTTATTTTGAAAGTTGGCTCATTTTTGTAAGCAAATTTGATGCAGTCAAGATACGTGGCGTCAACTGCCTTGTGTTCGTTCATCATCAACGAGAATTGTCTAAAAATAAAAACGAGAAATAAAAATGTTATTTCTTTTCTAATTTTTACTGTATTTATGTTATTTACCGTGCGTAATTTTTGATTTTTTTCAGCTCAGTTCTAAATAACTGCAATGTGTTCTTTGACAAATCAATTTTGCCCATCAACAGTGGCTTTCTTTCGAACACGGGTGGTGGCTTATGTGATTTACAACTTAACTTGATGCGGTCACAAATTCTTGTTGCTATTACATCAATATTTTCTTCATCCTCATCATTCATATTTCTCATTAAATTTTGATTATGATTCAATGGAAGCCTAAGACGAACTTTAAGCCATTGATCACAGTTTTCTTTTTGATTATTTCTTAAATCTATCAAATTTATGTATTCAGTCCAATGTGCTCGATTGCGTTCAAATATTTGTGTTAGTTTCGCAATTTCGTATTGTGGTGGAAGAACAATGCCTCTTTGTTGTAGAAATTTATTCATTTGATTATCATCCATCCATAAAAGAAAAGTCTTGTATAAATGTGCACTAATTGTATGAAAATGAAGTCTATCATCTTTGCTATGTTTATTTGTCATCTCTGTATGATAATTCTCACATTCTTGAAATTTAGCTTTGACTTTTTTAAACAATTCGACATCAATTTCATTAATTCTGCTACTAATACACTCATTAGAAACACCAACAAGAGATGAACGAGCCAAATAGAGTGTGAAAAATTGCTGACAAATTATTGGAAATAAAAATTCCTTCACAGAACAACTACAAATGAGATCTGCAAGTTTATATACAACAAGAGATCTTGGTGGAAAATTTGTGAGGTCTCTTGATTGTAGCATATTTTTAAATATGTTTGAAAATGATTTTTTAGAATCAACTGATAATTGATTTGTTAACGAATCCCATGCTCCAGTATTGACTTCTATATTCTCATGTTCACATTCGAGAATAATTAATGACAGTGTAGGATATTCACCGAATGGAGAAAGTAAAATATCACGTTCACCAGACATCACTAATCCGAGCCATCCTGTTGATTTTGCTATTTTTGAAAACGCAATGTGTGATGCATGTGGTCGTACTATTTCTTTAATCATGTTCCAGCAATTTGTGGATGGATATGCAGTTTTAGCAATGAGATCAAGAAGATAAAGTATGCTTTTCTCTTTATTCCAGTTTTTCATTCTTATCAAACAATTAACCCAAAGTGTAGCAATTTCACTTGGTGAAGTCCAACCATATTTTTGATATGAAGTCATTTGATTTTGAATCATGCAACCAAAATAATGTGGAATTGAAAATTTTGTTTTCAAATCTTTCAAAAACTTGTCTTGTAGCTCAGCTTCAGACTTTGTCATAATTTCTAAAATATTTATGAAATTCTCACATGAAAATAAGCTGTCCTGACAATTGACAAATAAAGGTGTCATTAGCTCAAGACATTCAATTATTTTTAGAAAACGATTTTCGGCTGCTAAAACGGCAAGTTGCTTAAATCCATAATAGCAAAGTTGTGGAAGTGAATGACCAAGTTGAGAAATCAGAATCGACATGTAAATAGCCAAAGAGTTGTTCTCAGTATATCCTTGATAAATCATTTCCAATTTTTCAAGTTCTGGAACAGTTACAAGAATGTTTGGGTTTCGCATAAATTCAATTTTATTAATGTCCATTTGATGAAGTCGCAACAGAGAAATAGTTGTCCAACACCATTTTGATATATTTTCCATTTTGGTTGGTCTTTTTGAAATGACACTAAAGATTTTTGAATCATCTTTAGTCTCATCAACGTATTTTATGTAAACTTCACAAATTAAATGTGCAATTGAGATGTGAAATTCATGTGGTAAGAAAAGTTGTCCGCTATTTTCATTGTCGAAATTCCAGTTCAGTGATCTTATCAAAAGACGAGCTGTGATATTTTCAAGTGATTCAAAATCAAAATTCAACAACCATAATCGGATTTTATCGTAAAACTCTCGTTGATTTGGGCGCCATAGATAAAGTGGAAGTGATTTCAAAAGATGCAAATTGAACGCTCCAATTTGATGTAAATTGAATTTAATGATGTCAAAAATGTCATCGATGACTTTAGGATATGCATTAGCTATGTCTGTTATTGAATTTTTCACAGTTGTATAGCAAAACTCTCTCGTTGATTCAATCACAAATCCAATATAAATTAGTTCACGCACAAGAAACATCAAAAATTCGTAATCATCTTTTCCTTTCACCATAGCCATTTTTGTGAAAGCATGCAGTAAAAAGATCAAATCATCTATCGGTATATCATAGTGATTAAATTTCATGAAAAAGTCACTTGGTAGTGTTGCATAAAAATCTAAAGAAAAGATAAACTATTATAATTATAAAACTTAAAGAAAAAAGTTTTTTCTTACCTTCATTAATATTTCTCAATTCACCAACATGAAGTGAATAACATAATTTCCATAAGCAGGCAACATTAGAGACTTGTTCATATGGAAAGTCTGCGAGATATTGGAAGAGACTAAATTTTTTGGCATCATATATCACCCAAACAGATCGAACAATCAATTCATCAAATTCTACATGAATGCGATTTAACTCTTCTGGATCCTTATATGTCTCAGCTTTCATATACATTTTAACAAGATCTCTTATGATAAAGAGTGTGTCTTTCAATAATTTTCCCAATCGTTTAGCAAATTGTTTATGGCGTTCGGTTAAATTGAACAATCCTCGCTTGATTATGCTTATTAGGTTTGAAACAAAAGCAATCGATTTAATTACGTGATGACCAGATTTTGTTTTATCGAAATCTATTACGATTGAATCATTTTGGTTGTTGGCATGTGCAATCGCCTTAAAAATAATATCCAAAGGAATTTGGTCGAAAATTGCGACTAAATCGTTTTCTTTTAATGTTGAATAATCATCTGAACTCGAATCTTCACCATCAGATTCTACCATAATCCATAAATCTTTCTCATTCTTGCTTGCGTCAAGTGCTGGTATAACATCTTTTAAGTTTTCTTCTAGAAATTGAATTCTCTTTGCAATTGGCATGAGAATAGTTGATAAAACTGCAATACAGTGTTGAAAAGAACGTTCTTTCATGTCAATTGATAGTACTGGAATTTGAATAAAACTTGAACTATAAGTACTAAAACCATCTTTGCATCTTAACATATGAAAGAGAATAAAAATATGATCAGTCCAAGTAGCAACACGCAACTGCAACGAAACTAATTGTGTGATCCAATTTCTAACATTTTGCTCTATCATTTTATCATGTTGCACTTCTCGAAGAAATTTAAAAAGTATCGAGATATAAACTCGCAAGTCATTAATCTTTGATTTTAACTCTGAATTGTCAATATTGTCGTGGAGTGTTACTGGTGATTGCTTATTGATGTGTTTGAATGCATCTGCATTCATAATTTCAGCAATAATTTGATCAATTTTGTTTTGATATAAGGTACATTCATGTGTAAGCTTTGCTTGATTATAACACACTTGTATTTGTAAGATTTTTAGATTATGTTCTAACTTTTGGTAAGTCTGTTCACAAAAAGTTGCAGTTTTGTAGTTATATGTTGATCCAACGACTTTTCCACATGAACAAAATCCACTGGATAATGCTATTCTATTTTCTATTTTCCAAATTGCTCCATAATGATGTTCCAATCTATCCATCATGCCTTCAATTTCTTTGGTATTACTCAGCAATTCTGATCTTGCACTTGAAAATTTCTTAAGTAGTACGTATAGAAAATGATCGACATTTGAGTCTTTCAATTCATTATCAATAAACTCTTTCTCAAAAATTTCAACTTGCTTAATTTCTTCATTGGAATAGAATTGTTCTATGATATCAAGTTCGAAAGGTTTCATTGTGAGTGCTGCAACTTTCTTTACAATCTTTTCACATGATTGTTCTCCTTCTTCTTTGAATCCAGACAAGTCTGGATAAATGAAATTTGATGCTGTGTTTATTTTTTCTACCGTTTCATTTTGAGTTAGTGGTGCAGTTGGTATTTGTATGATTCTTCTTTTTGTTTCTCATAATTCTCTTTTACAAATTCTGCAATTTCAGCTTCTTCATCTATTTCAACTGCATTTTCTAGTTCACTTTCCTGACATAATTTTCTTAATTCACTTAGATCATCAATATTATCAAGTGACTCAATTGAAGTCGAACACAGTTCTTCTTCGCTCACTGTATTTTGTTTATTCTTTTTCTGAAATATTAGTTTTAATACGCAATTATTTTGTATTCAATATAAAGAAAGTAGAATAATTACCTTAGACTTTGTTTTTGGGCGTTCTAATTCCATATTTATTGTATTTTAAGAGCTTAAGATATTAATAAAATTTTCTTCCAATTTTTTTGCAATCAAAACAATAAATTTTCTCTTTGTTCTGTCAAATCATTTTTATCACTTTTCAAAAACTGTTCATTGACTAAATCAAATTTTAAAGTGTATAAAATAGTAACTGCAACTCAAGCAATATTACGTAGAATTAAATTAATGTTGTAACACGTAGAAAATGAATTTTTTTTAATCTTTGTTTTGATATATTAAAATTTCGTTTTTTTTTGATAAACAACAGTAACTGTGTACCCACTAATACACGTAGAGAAAATATTATAGCATACGACAAAAGTAGTATCATTTTATTTTTTTGTATCCATACATGATAAGCAGATATTTTTGAATGTCGCAGTATATAAGTTTTTGTTATTTTAAAATATTGATGGGCATTAAAAAATTTCTATTTTCTCAAACATTCTAGTAAAATAAAAAGCTTTGCTATAAATATAAAGAATTATACCCATTGCACTTGTAACCTTGAGAAAATAGCACCTTTATTAAGTCGTAAGAGAAAAAAGAAAAGATTTATTGCAAAAGAGAACTTTCATTTATTTAGTAAAAAAAGACTTAGAAAAATTAGATTTAATCGTTATACAATTAATTCGAGACGTTTGGTGCACATAATAACATGTCATTTTATCAAGGTGAGTCATGCAAGAAGACAAATTTAAATAAAATTTGTTATGTGTTGTAATTTTTAATAGAATTCGAAACACCACCACCTCTAAATTTGGATTATGATGATGACAATAGCAGTAAATTGGAAGATGGAGACTTTAATGATATAGATGTTGAGCATTTTAATGAAGATATAGATATGACAGGAATTCCACAACACCATTTTTATAGTTCAAGTCCCCCACCTGACGACAATTATTTTGCAACTAATGATTTGCCTCCAGTGGACGACTTTTCAAATTCAATGGATTGTTATGATATAGTAAAAACAGAAGAAACGATAGTGGGAAATGAACTACAAATCAAAAAAATCGATGAAAAACAGGACAAAATTGTCGAAGAAAGTGTGACACATCAAAATACAGAAATTTCAAAGAGTGCTCAAGAACCAATTGAAATCGAGAGTCTCAAAACATCAGTCAATGACGATGATGGTTCTGATAAAATCTACTATGAGTGCTTTAAAGCAGATGATATAAATAAAACTGAGGACAAGAGTGCTGAAACCTTTAAAGTACAAGATATTGTAGAAGAAGAGGACGAAGATGAGAAATTTCAATTTGAGAGCTTTAAAGCAGCACCAGTAATAGAGTCTAATGAGCTTAGTAAAGATCATTTTGAAAGTTTTAAAGAAAAAGGATTCAATGAATCGAATGAATATATTTTTGAGAGTTTTCAAGGTGTTAATGACATAAAGGAATGCCCTAAAGAAGATGAAAAAGAAGAAAAAGAATTTCAGTTCAGTGAACCAACATCACTACATAAAGAGGACGAGGACATTCATTTTGAAGCAGATTTTAGTAATTTCGAAGCTGCATTGCCAATTCAAGAAGTGATTACAAGCCCACAAATTAATAATTTCATTCAAAATAAACAAGAGTCAACAATATCACGACAAATAGTGCTCGATGACGATGACGATGATGATGACGATTTTGGTGATTTTAGTGATTTTACACAAGCAACAACTGTAGTAACGAATATAGAAACTGAACCACAACCTTCAATTTTAACAGTGAAACCTGACATTAATAAAATTATTGATCAAAGCTTTCCCTATGAAAAGAAGACAGAAGAAGAAGAAAAAGAATTGCAACTGCAGCGAAAAGAAGAGGCAAAAGTTTTGGACGTACATTTGGATAACTTAATGAAGTATTTAAAAGATATTGATGTTACATTAGCACTAAACTATGACTACAAAGATTCATGTACTCATAACATACTTGTAAAAGCGTTAGGAATTGATAGACGAAATATTGTGAGTAAATTGAAATGTCAATCAATTATCAATTAATGATGATTTATTCTATTTCTTTAGTTATTCGGACCAAAATGGAATTCTACTTCCTTCTCAAATGTACCCCGTTTTGCATCTAATTTAAGTTTTAATCCTCTTCAACCTCAAAAATCATCATCAACAGCGACTGTGACTGATAAGCCAAATCTGAAAGATGTTGAGACGAGCAAGCAGATGCAGCAGCAATCACAGCCTGATGTCATTCCGGAGGTCGAGTTTGATTGGAACGGTGCAGGTCTAAAGAATCCTCTAGATGGTAAGAAGTTTACAAGGCGCTTTCTAAACTACAAGACTAACAAATGCTAACTCCCATCACACTGTATATGTGTTCTTCACAATCGTTTATTATTTAACAATTCCCAACAAATCTCAATGCTACGTAACAGAAAAATAATATTAACTTTAACCTCGTAATTCTCTTACTAAAAATCGATATATATTTAATATATATTGGTAGCGCACAACTGTCTTTTGGATTTAGAACATCTTGTTGCGGACAAAATGCACTCGAATGCTTACAAATATAACAATACTGATGAGAAACATCGTCGTCAATTCGATTCAAATCAGTATGCTATTAGAAAGTTCAATAGTAAGTTGACATTAAGATGAAAATTAAAAGTCAGTATTCTTATAGAAAATTTGCATGTTTCCTTTCATTGTTCTCATTTGAATATAATTTAATAATAATAATTTCTAGTTATTTAAAGAGAATTTAAATTAGGTAAAATGTATTCACTCATGTTTGAATGAAAGCATTTATTATTTAATTTTTTTGACTTTTATTTTTAATCTTTTTTGTCACTTAGCAACTAGGCAGCACATACTGTTTGTTTAAATAATAATATAAATTTGTTATTCATTGTGAAATATATATTTACTGACTAAAATTTTTTTTCACATATTTTAGCTAAACCATCGAAACCTGTTGATGAGTTGATAGCAAATAAAATCAATTCAGAAGTTTACGATAATAATTTCAGTAACAAATCGGAGAAAGTTAATGTAATAAATGGTGAAGAAGTTGTTAAACACGTGTGGCAAGATGAAACATTTGATATCTCAGCGAATCACGTTGTTGTTCGTGAACGTGTAATAACACTTCCAGAAACCCACATATTTACACCAATCAAAAGTGTAAGCCCTGTTGCAATTAGCAAAGACATTCCGTTAGATGAAAGTAAAAGTGAAAAGACGTCAATATATGTTAAAGAATATCACGATGTCGAGTATAGTCTGGAACCAAAAAGCAAAAACGAATCAGAAAATGATTTTGACGAATTTCAATCGGCTGCAATTGTGAATGAAAATCTTCAAAATATGAACAAGCATGATATTCTCGTTCCACAAAGCGTTTTTAAATCAGCAGAGATTTTACAACCATTGAGTGTTTTAAAACCACAAAAGAATTCAGATTTTTTAATTCCACAGAAAGTCAATTGTATCAACACTCAAAAAGAGCATATGGAGCAGAATTCATCAGATGATTTTGATTTCACAGAATTTCAAGCAGCTCCTTGTGTTATCAATCAACAACCAATTGTCACTAGTACACCTCCAAAGGAAAAAGAAAAAATCAATTCATTAACTTTATCGCCAATGCATTTAGTAAATAGTTATAATAAGACAAATATTGCACAGACAGAAAACAAATCAAAATACTTAAATAATGTCACAAGTGTTGGAGAATCGAATTGTGATGATGATTGGAGCGATTTTGTATCTTCAACAACGACGATCACAAATGCACCTTCTAGAAATAATGATTGGTCAGATTTTGTTAGTGTCCCGATTGTTAAACCATCTATTCCCAACTCTAGTCAATTTCCCTCAAAACCTAATTTCTCTTCTTGGAATCAGCCGATCAGTAGTAGTAGCAGCAGTAGTAAATCGTATGCTGTAAATCATACAACATCATTTTTGAGTAGCTATCAGCCAACTGACTTTAGCGAACGAAAAAGCATTAATAAGCCAATGAACATAACTAACAATTTCAATTACGGTGTTGATCATTGTGACAAATCATATCAACATGGAATGTCAAATGGAATTTCAACAATTTTACCTGACTTACAATTTGCAATTCCCAATAATTTAATAAATCTGTCACGTTCAAACACAAATTCTACTTCAACTTCGGGGAAAAAATGATTGTTAAATTTTGACAGGCCTAATTCTGTCAATTTTAATGGTGATATCATCATGTGAAAAGAGAAAAATTATTATTACTAATACGCTGCTACAGTAATTATTATTTATATTTTTGTCATTTTTGTTTTTTTTTTAAATTATTCAATAATCATGTAAAAATTGATGAATGAAAATTAGATAAAATACTTAATTTAATCAAATTTGATCTTAATTAATTAATTACTTCCAGCATATGAAACTTGAAAAAGGAAATTCAAATTTATTGAAAAAAAACGGTTAATTTTTGAAAAAGGCGCTGCTGCAGCGATTTCTGTTATTTTGTTTCGCGCTTAAAAATAATAAATATATTTTATTTACAAAAATTTTTTATAAAATTGAATATGAGTAATCGATGCTTAAAGTGCAACCAAGTAAAAAGAGATATTCAAAACATACGAGGAAATGAAGAAATCGAGCCGCTTTTCATTTTAGATCATCCTCAATTTGCAAATTTACCTTTAAATACTGTAAGTATAAATAATTAATGATAATAACATGTTATGACTTGTTTTTAATTCTATATCAAGCCAATACATGTATGTGCTCAATGCATTCAACAAACGCTTGATAGAGAACAAATGGATTCAAGTTCTCGAGATAGTACAAATAGTACAAATAATACAGGATCTCAAAGTTTTCAAAAGAATAATAGTCAAATTCCATCACAACAAGCTCGCGTATTACCTGACTCTTCAACACATATTGAATCAGAAAGTATTGATGGAGGTGAAAAAAGAGTAACTCCGTCACAGGAACAGCAACAATCACAACAAGATTCTGACAGTTTTAAGCGACCAGCTGAAGCCTCTATAACAAAAGAAACGTCCGCAAAACGTTTCAAATCAGATGAGCTCAATAAACTTTTTGCAAAACCAATGCCAAAACCAGTTCGACTTAAAAAGTTAGCTGCTATAAATAATATACCTAAAGAAGATTATGAAGACGAAGAGCTTTTTGAGTTGGTGTATGAAAATCAATTAGATATAAAAACAGCTGAAAAAAGACTAAGTCAAGAAATAGAGAGGCTGAGTCGATCACGATCGCATAATGGTTCTAATCGATCCAATGTATCGAGTGCATCTTCAAAATCAAATGCATCAACTTCTAGTTCTTTAAGGCCGCCATTAGTTCAATTGCCTAATATAAATAATAAAAATCCACCTCAGCAACAACAGCCAAGACCATCTACAAGTCGCACATTGCAATCGCAGTTAGTGGACATTCCGGAACAAGACAGTTTATCATTGAGTTCACAAAATAGTGACAATTCTCGGTCGTCTGAACAACTAAGACCTCCATCACCTCCAATTACAAAGAAAACGAAAACAAGGGCTACGAAGAATGATAGAAGGATACCACAACAAAAAGGTGCAGATGTTCATACAGATAAAGGCGCACCAAGAAGAGTTCAAATACAAGATCCAACTCCTTCAACAAGCAAAACGATTCAACCTTTAGTTGGATATAAAAATGTTGGTGGATAATAAGAACATTTTAATTTTAATAAATTCATTTTTTGAATTTTTTATTTCGTTATGATTTCTTTAGTTTTTTTTTTTGAAAATGTTTTTCTTAAAACGATAAAGCAAGAAGTTTTCTTAAGGAATAAAAAAATTATAAATTGATCATCTTCTTTCGTTTGAAAATTTAAAAACATAAAAATATTCTTGTGTTTCTTTATCAATTATTAATATGTATAATTAATTATTGTAGAAATCTTCTCACTTTTTATAAGTGTGTGTGTGTGTATATCATTTATTCTCATCCACATTCTTACATGGGATTATTATTTTGATAATTCGAATGATGATTTATATTAGTGTAGTCAGCGTGATGAGGATGCTGCACTTGGTGAGGATCAGGCGTTGTTTGATAGTAATTATAATTGTAATTCGCTCCATTATACATCGTCGAAGGATCCGTGCTTTGATGAATATGAGTTTGGGCTGCTGCTGCTGATGGTTGATGTGGTGGTGGTGGTTGATTAAGGCAATTATAGTCAGTTTTATAGTTATTGTATGTGTTATTGTACATTGCATGTTGCTGCTGTTGATTGTAATCCCATGCTGGTTGATTCTAAAATATTTTTACGAAAATTAATTTATCAATAAATTTTTAAAGTTATTTTTTGTTTGTTCATTCTTACCCAAGCAGAATCATATGACACTTGCTGAGGAGGTACTGGTACTCCATTATATGTTGATTGGTAAATTGCAGCATGTTGTTGATTATAATCCCATGATGGAGCTATCTGCTGTTGTGGATTCTATTTTATAACATAAAATTAAAATTTATAATTATAATTTTAAGAATTTTTTACTTACCCATGCAGGATCATAAGCGATTTGAGGAGGTGGTGCAGCAATTGGAGTCTGCACATCATATTTGTTTGGATATTGCTCATTGACAGAGTAATGATGTTGATGATGAGGATATTCGCCATTGACCATAGGTGCAGCAGCAGCTGCTGGTGCCACATAATTATTTTTCGTGTCCATCATTTCATAGACGCCGCTTAGATGCTGTTGCTGCTGATGATTCCACACATTTTGTTGAGTTGGTTGTGTTGTAATTGGTGGAATGATATTTGCTAATGGTTGCGGTGAATGCTGCATTTGCTGTTGATGATAATGTGATGGTGGTGGCGCTGGCGATTGCTGTTGAGTTGGTATCGAAGATGATGAAGAAGAAGCAGAACTAGGATGGACTTGCTGTGGCGGTATATGTGATTGATGTTGTTGATAATTGAAATTATTATTGTTATTATTTAAATTATTAGCACTTGGAAGGTTTAGATTGCCATTAATTTCGGGAGTTGGAGGCGTGCTTGTTGACGACGTAGCTGTGCTAGTATTTGAATTTTCATGCTTCATTTGATTATGTCGTGCTTGATGCCATGAACGCTTGTATTTTTTCTGGCAATGGTCACAATTAAACATTCGAATTTCATCAGAATTTCCATTCTTTCCCTAACAAAAAAAAGGTAAATTATTTCTTGTAAAAATAGTATTAAATACTAACTTACCATATGCACTTCTTTTTCATGACGAGTTAACCGATTCTTCGCTTTAAATGGCTTTTTACAAGTCTGGCACTCATATTCCCTCTAAAAATAGAAAATAAGGAAAGAAAATGTTTCACTATCTCATATTTGATCATAGCATTAATATTATTTTGTCCTAAAACAACTATATAATAAAAATCTAATAAGAAATAAGGTAGTCAACTTCATTTACCTCAATTTCATGTACTGTTTTTATATGCTGTTTTAAATTTGGTGCACTCGAGAACAAATTATTGCATGTTTCACATCGATGTTGTTTGTTGTCGTTTTGATGAATTTTTTTGATATGTGAGTCTAAGTTAGGTTTTGAAGCGAACACTTTTGAGCAAGACGTGCAAGGAAATGACTCACCATCTAACAAATAAAAGAAAAATTCTGATTAAGCATCGTTTATTGTGTGATTGACAGATTTATTTAATGCTCACCTGTTCTTTTATGCAATCGTCGTATGTGTTGTGATAGAAGGAAATTTGAAAGAAATTCAGAACCGCAAATTTCACAGAGAAATTTCTCATGAAAATGACCCGATTCTTGTTGATGCTTGTAAAAGAGTTTCCAATTTGTATAACTTAGCTGGCACGTCTTGCACTTGTACTTATTTTCCTTTTCTTTAACAACTGGCGCTGCCGTTGTTTCCTTATCATCTGCTTTCTTCTCTAAATGTGATTTTTCATGCTCTACAAATTGTTGATTTCGCAAAAATGAATCACCACACACTTTACAAACAAATCTAAAATATAATATTTTCAAACATTAATTTTCTATATCTTTCTATTGACGATATTATCTTCGACATTGCGAAATTTACTCACGGTCTTATGTTGACATGTTTTAGATTATGCTCATAAATGTTCTCAACAGATGAGCCACGATTCTCACCGCAATGAACACAATGTTCTGGATGCGTTTTATGGTGAGTAAAGAGTGATGTTTTCTTGCTGTATCTAAAGAGACAATAAACGATTGAGAAAGGGGGTGTAAGATGGAGAGCGAGAAAAAAACAAACAAATGACGGCTGTTTTAATGTTAAAGCGCCAATTTTAATTTTTTTGCGCACATGCACATGATCTAAGCTCATAATGTGAAAAGGCAATCGAAGTATTTTTTCTTAGATCAAACAAAGATCCAGTGAAGGAAGGAAAAAACGCTGAAGGTCATATACAAAATCATGGTGATTGTAAAGAGAAGCGCAAAATAGTTTAAACTTACGATTTGCCACAGACAAGACACTTGTAGGTCTGTTTTGGTTTATCAGGTTTCGATGGAGGTGCTTGCTGCTGCTTTGGAGCACTTATATTCGTCAAATTCTCATCATTTATTGTTGGTTGTTGAATTGTTTGGGTGTTTGCATTTTCTTCTATCGAATCCATTTTTACTTTTGCTTTAATAATTTTTTCTCATAGAAAAAGAAACACTAATAACAAAGTTTAAGGCATAATTTCACTGGTGGTGAATGAGTAAAATCACTTCTGTTGCTCAATAATTAACGAGTTAAACTCGAAATTATAATTTTGATCAAATTTTAACTTTTGAAATTTTTTTCTTCTCTTCTTTTTATTGCACTGAGCTATTATGAAGCTTACAAAATAAACGAAGCTTTGAATGCTAAAATGTCATAACTTTAAATTTCTATAAACTTATTCATTAATATTATTTGAAATAATCACGCAATTTAGAACAAATTATTTAAAAATAGCAAAAGAAACAAAGATTTTATTTTGACATATATTATACGATTACCTAGGATAAATGAAGCTATTATTAGCAGTAAAATTTCGCTTCTCTCTTGCTTCTTCTTTGTGCATTCACACGAAAAACAACAACAACAAAAATATAAAGGTAAAAAAATTTCATTCTATAATAAAATGTTTTAAATTTCTCTGTTATTATAAGATAGGTGGTATCATATCAATTGAAATGGAGACCAATATGGATGAACTGATAGATGATGTAAAAGATGAGGACTATAATATGCCAAAAAGAGAAATTTACGAGTGGAAAGAAATTACAGATGAATTTTTCGATTCTGTCAAAGATTTAGATTTGGGAGAATTACTGCATTATCATCTATTTGGGCTTTTTGAAGCAATGTCTGCAATAGAAATGATGGATCGTAAAATGGATATTGGCATGATTGAAGGAAAAGAAAAAAATCCATTGACTTTTGATGTTGCTGTGAAGGTATTTTTTCAATTGAAGGAATTAAATTCCAATACAGTGCAAAATTTTCTTATTTTTATTTCAGACAGGACAATTAAAGCTTGACAATTTAGAATATAATGAGCTGATTGGACTGTTTGACGCTTTATTTTCGTGTTTGATCTCATGGCTTGAAGGCCATTCACCAGCTCAGACTATTTTTACATGTCTTTACTTGCATGACACCACCGTGATTGCTGACAAATATCTGATGTGCTTTTGTAATGGTATTCTCAAGCTAACTGGCATTATTAGAAAATTTATTAATAGTGCTCGAGTGTATGAAGAAGAAGACTTTCAACCAGCCATATATAATTTTAATTTGTGCAATGAGTTGAGCGATCAAAAGGTTGTAGCCATGTTGAAAGATTCAGAGAATGATATTCAAAAGAAACTTCGTGATTTGGAATCAACGAGTGAGGCTAATGAAAATTTAAATGCAATTTTTAATCGAATAAAATTCACAAGACTCCTTTTACAAAGTCTTCTGCTTCTTTATCCAACAAAAAGTTTTTCACCAAACGAAATGGAAATGTCTGAGATATCGAAATTATTGACAAGTGCTATTGAACTTGTGCCATTGATAAAAAAGACAATTGATCGAGGAACACAGCTAGATATTGAAAGTATGTTTAAATGAATTTATTTTCATATCTTGATTATAAAGAAATTCTTTTATTTTACACAGATGATACACCGAATATTATGGGATTTTCTCCAATGGTCAATCAACGTCTCTTGCCACCAACTTTTCCACGTTACACAAAAATTAAGGATCGTACTGAAACTTATTGTTATCTCGAGGAGCTCTCTCACAATCTCAAACATGCATGTAAAATCATTCATTGTACGAATTATCAAACCGCTTTAAATTTCTTCATGGAATTCAGCAAAAAATCTGGTTCGTGTCTGCTGTCAAGGAGTGTTTTACAAATTCTCTATATTCCCATACCTTATAAGGTGTTCGGTGTAACAAACTTAACTGACGTGCTAAAAGACTCTGTGAAAACATTTATTGCTCCACCTGTTCTGATGCCCAAAAATCCATTATTTAATAATCCTCAGGTGATGAAAGCTTTTTTTTTTTATTCCCTCTCTGACGACATAGATGCTCTTTTGTAAGTTTACTCTTTTTTTACTTACTGCATTCTATTCTTCTTCACAGGCCAAAGAATGTGTAGATTCATTTTTCTTTTATAACGAGCAAACGTTTGTCATGTTCTTGGAGATTTGTGGCTTCAATCGTGCACGGCAACGTGATAAAATTGCAAGATTGTTGGATAATTTTGTAAGCTTACAAGACGAGGTAGGATACAATTTCACATATTTCTTTTTATCTAAAATTTTCATTCTTTTATTCTCTTTTCAGGCTGAACGTGTTGATACATTTTTGCATAAACAATTGAATGGTGACACTTCTGCAGGCACATGTCGTACTAGTTTTGGAACATGGGTTCTTTATCATTGTTTAAGAGCCATGTCATTGTACCTGTTGTCTGGTCTCGAGCTTGAACTTTATAGTGTACATGAATATTTGTATGTATTTTGGTGAGTCAAAAGCAGCTGTTGCTTATTAATTATTATAACAATATATTTAATTGTGTTTCTTTCAAAAGGTATTTGTACGAATTTCTATTTGGTTGGATTGTATCTGCTCTTACACGTGCTGACTCGTTTCTCCTCGAGCAAGAGTGCATCAGTGAACAATTTAAAAATTTATCAAAGGGTCAAAAGAAAACGAAATTAAAAAAGAAGAAAATGAAGCCGTATGGACGCGAACTTTTGTTTACTCAAGCATTACAGAATGTATGTGGTGGATATTATAAAGCTTTAGCAGGCTTTCATAAAGCCGATCGAATACCACAGCCACTTCCCGAGTTTGATCACGAGCAAATACGTTATGAGCATCGTTTTGCGCCATTTGCTGAATTAACGACACCACCTGCTATTGGTTATTCAGATTTTTGTGCACAAAAAATGGCATTACTTAAAATGTCGCAAGAGGAATTATTTTTATCTGCAGCAAAACATTTTCATCAAGCGAGAACAATTCTGGAGCACATTTCAAATCTTGACAATGAGGTAATTAGGAAGTTTGCTCTCTTTCTCTCTCTCTCCCTTATTTCGTTGTCTTTCTTGTATTAATACTTAGATGTAATTAAATATCTTCAAACTTTTTTTTTCTCTTTTAATTTCTTTTTTTTATCTCATTATTATTTACAGATGACGGAAATTCTTAAAATAGCTAAAATAAATTTTGTCGTAATGAATTTACTTGCAAATGGACATAAGAAGGACTCAAAACTTCCACCCGAATTCGATTTTTCAGCACATCGATGTTTCCCTATAATTAAACAGCAGTAAAGATTTTATTTCTAATTAGTCATTTTTGTATTTTCTTTCTCAACTTTATCATCATCTTCTTCTTATATTGAGTCTCATTAATGAATAAAAAAAACTCAAACGAGTGCGAGTTAGATGATTGAGCAAGTAAACAGTGTAATAAGAAGTAGAGTGTGAAAAAGTAAAGAAAAGAAAAAATAAAACTTTTGTGCTTCATACATAAATGTGAAAGTTTTTCTTATTTTTCGTTTCATTTTGCTTTGTCATTTATGCCTTCCTCAAATATGTATGTTCTACATTATTATTTTAACACATGAACATATGACTATGATTAATTATTCACAAATTTCAAGGGAGAGCATTTTTAATTGCTTTATTGACTCAATTGTCACACCTTATAGAGCGCAACATGAAGAAGCAATAAAAGCTAAAATAAAGGTTTGCCTACATTAACTAAAATTTATTCTATTTGATTAATTCTCAAAGGAAAAAAGCTAAAGCGAATTTTTACCACACAATGATAGTTGAAAGCATGAATGACATAAAGGTGCAATGGCATGTGCATTGGCTTAAATATTAATAAAAAAATTCTTTAATTTTCAACGATGATGGTGGTAGAAAGAAATAGCTAGAGGAACAATAAACTGTTAACGTTGGAATGACACGAAAAGCGAAAGAAGGAATGAAAATGATGATGATGCTCTAGATTGCATTTGATTCATATTTTATATGCCACATTGCAAAATCTCATCGCTCTCGTGCTTTCTTTCTTTTTTTGATGCCACAGGAGGTGATGCGATTTTCTTTCTCACTGTCATTCAATTGCAATTTTAAATCTCATCCGGTGAAATTGTTTCCTCTTTACAAACGACATATGATACGACACAGGTGAAAGAAAAAGAAGAAAAATGAATAAAAAAGTTTTGTAAATTTCACCACCTACTTTAATGCCATCAAAAAGCATTTCTCATTTAAGCTGAGAATGAAAAATTTTCTTTCTTCACTCTTTTATGTCGCGATTCGTAAATCAATTTTTAAAGCAACACGAACTGAAATAACATCGTTCATTGACATAGAAAATGCAAGTAGCGATAAGACAAGGTGGAAAAATAATATATTTTCATGGAAAGTGAATGAAAGAGAAAAGGGGAGAAGAAAAAGTCTTGAGGCAATCGAATAAAATACATTTCTATACAAGACATACGAAAAGCTATTTCAGTATTATAGTTTTTCTTTCTTTTTTTTCGAAACAGTAAATGAGAAATATTTTTTTTCGCTCTCGGCATGATTCTATGATGATCAAGTCATGAAACTTTTTATTGCTTTTTTTTCGCTAGGAAAATTGAAATGATGAAATAGGATAGCAAAAAAGATTGTTATCAAAACGATTTACAAAGAAATTTTACATTAGAAAAATTTTAATTGAACAATTTTAACTACAACATTCTTTTCAGAGTGTAAGCAAAATATAACAATAAAACATGTTGAAATAAATTCACGACACACATTGTTGCATTAATACTGAGCAAGCAAGCAAACAAGCGAGTAGCTTTAAGACTACAAATCAAAGTCAAATGACAGAAGAAAAGAATAGAATGACAATTCGTACACAAGATAAATAATTCATTCTAGAATAGATGTTTGTGTGCGGACAACCACAATGAATGGACACCGCATAGTTGAATAGCAGCTGAGAAATTTAATTTAAAAGCCTTAATGATACCAAATATATTTTATTCCTTTTACTTTTACGGAAATAATAAAAATTTAATCAACACAAACTATGCATAAAAGAAAGTTCTTATAGGCACATGCATGAAATATTAATTTTGCAAATAATCACAGTAATGACACTTTATAAATGTTCATATTACTCCTTGGAGGAAAACGGTTGTGTATACGTGAAGAAGAAAGTAAAATGAAGGCAATATAAGTGAAAAATTAAAAGCACTTGTGCTAAATTTATTTTAATAAAATAAAAGTTCAAAGTAAAATTGAAGAGAATTATGTTGATGTTGTTTATTTTGCATCCAATAAATGTGCAATTTCTGCATAAAAATAAAGCTAAATTATTCACATCCTCTTGTGAGTCATCAAGTCATCAAAAGAGTCGTTATTGAAGGACTTTATTGTGAAAAAATTGTAATACACTCAAACGAGCAGCAACAGCAGCAGCAGCAGCATTACCATTCACTCAATCTATATCGACATCGTTTCATCGCTATCAAGGATTATTGTATCGAGAGTTGAGTTGAGTTTGTTAACAGCTTTTGTTTCTCTTCTTTTTTATCACTCTTGTTGGCTCTTTCTTCTTTCCTTCCCTCATCTACATCTTTCACTTGAAGAAAAGGAGGCGGAATAAACTCTCAACTCTCGAGAACTTGAATGAATTGGACTTGAATGTTATGGTTATTATAGATCTTTAATATTTAATCAGCATTTGTTGCTGCTGAATATTTTGCGTGGCTTAATGTACAATTTTTCCCATTTAACGGGCATCTTCTGTGTCATTTCTTCATCATAAAGTGCCTATGATATAAATGGAAATTGCGTTCAACGACTTTTGCACTGTTCCATGACTCTAATGATGATTTTTATTTTTAGTAATCTCATTTTTATTTTCATAAGAATACCATTCATATATGAATATTATCATTTTTGTATTCTCTTTCCCACCTTCATGATGTTCATTTTAAATTCGTGAAGCATTTCACTGTTTAAATAATGAGTAAACACACTCACATTCTACAGATTGGTGCTATAGCGCAGTATTTTGTGAATCGAATATAAAATGAAAATCAAATAAGGGCTTATTTAGTCAATTTTCGTGATTGAGATAATGACATTGGCAAATAAATTGAGCTTTCAGTCGTTTTGTCAAATTTTTGTGCGCCTTCATCAACTTTTTAAAAGTCAAATTTTTTTTTCTTCTTCGTGTACATAAATGAAAGATAAGTAAAAAATTATGTAGAAAATAAAAATGACTGAATGTTGTTTTTGCCATCTTGCTTACCTTGACATTTCCTTCTTCCCTTTATTTTCATCTTGTTCTTTTTATAAAGAAAAAAGTAACTATGTAACAGGTACTCTTAATCATCAAGTATACAAGCGCTAAAAATATATGAAAAATTTTAACATTTATGTTTCTTTTCAGTAGATATGTTTGTTTTGAAAAAAGCTATGAATGCCTTTCTTTTTAGAATTATCTTGGGAAATTTTGTTTTGTAAAAGTCATGAAATGTATTGTGTCTACATACATAATAAGACAGTATCAAGAAGTGACATTGTGAATGAAGTATTTTTAAATTTTGAATGAAAGCAAGTGAATTACTGAATTTCGTTTTTACTGGGAAATTAGAATAAAAAAAACAAGAAAATCCGTATTTACAATTTCATGTATTTTTATTCCTCTTTCATTTCAGAGCCTTATCTTGTTAAACGCGTGAAGAATTTTTCTTTTTGTAGCAACGACATTTTTCGTCTTTTTCGTCAACAACATTTAAATCTTTTTCTCTTTCGTGATTATGAAAAACGCTCACATACTCATAAAATTTGCAATGTTTTTAGACTCATAAATCAAAATAAGAAAAAGCTCTTTAAACTCTCTCTCTCTCTCAAGAAATAACAAATTTACTCGTCTCCCTCTTCTCATTCCATAATAATTTTTTTTCCCTTGAATTATATAAAATGTTAAGTGACTGATCTACTCGAAAAACATTGAAACTTTGTCATCCATGTAGAAAAGCAAGCAAAAATTGTAATGCGACAAAAATATTTCACAATAATTCCTTTCTTTGCTCACTTGAAATAAAAACAGAGCTTTAAATGCGAGTGAGCGAGAGCAAAAGTCTTTTTTTGGAATATAAAAATTTTCATCTCGTATTAAAAAGTTTTGCTTCTTTTTCTTAACAATTTTTCCACATTTATAATGAATTCCATTTTAAATACGAGTTTTAAATTATTATTTTATGTATACGACGATTGAAGGAAAAGAAATGATGAAGAGTAAGGGACGACAGAGAAATAAGTCAAAATCGGTGGAAAATTTATTCAGCATAAAAGTGAGTGAGTAATTTTTCGCTCTAGAAAGTCATCAAGTATATTTGAGAAAGAAAAAAAGAATGACAACTGATGAACGAGAAGTAGAGTGAATTTTTAGTGATGCAGAAAAGAAAATAAAAGGAATTCATTAATAGCAGTTTTACTTTGTAAAATTTTCTTGTATGAATGTTATGAAGCTGTTTATAATTCTTTTTATGATGCAAAAAAATTATAATGATAATCTTTTGCTAAGTTTGTGAGTAAAAAATATTGCAATTTCGTTTAAATTACAGCATCATGTAATTTTGAGATAATTACTATAATTTAAGCTCATTAAAATTATGTAATTGTTGATAATTGCAAGCCATAAATGCTTTTAATGATGAGAGGCTATAAATCTGAAACTTTTTCAGAATGCTTTTGAAGCATACTTCTATAACTTTTTCTACTATGTAAAACAGTTTCTTTTTAATTCAAGTGGAGCTTTATCTGCATTCTTTACCTTTTCTCTCCTGAGTTTGTTAATCTCTCTTTTTTCCTCAAAGGTATGCTTTTATCCACTTCCGTCTGATTAAATGGCGATTTAATTTCCCTTCGCTAATTAAATCCTTAATCTTGTTACTTTTAAGTTACCGAAAATTTCTCTTTGTCAGATGATAAAACAAATTTCAGCAATTTTTCAACTTTTTTTTTACCTTAACTTCAAAAATAAAAAATCCTGGTGGTTTTAATCGAATTTTTGATTGTTGAAAACAATTTCAAACGTGTTTTCACACCTCTTTTCGAAAAAATTTTGAATTTTCGAAGTTTTTAAAACACGTTTTCGAAAATAAATTTTAAAATAAAATCAAAATCAAGTTTAAAGCTGAAATGATGAGAAATGAAGCCTGTATCAGTTGTAAAATAACTTCTGTTATGTCAAGGAACAATAATAATTAACAAAATAATGTTATTTAAGTGTTTTATTACAAACTTTTTCAAGTTTGAACGATTCCGAAAAATTATAGTTGCTGCATGTCGCGGGCTTTTTCGGAACTCCCTAACGGTCGATTGAAACTACACTCATAAAAAAAATCTAAAGTAAAATTCTTGATTTCTTAGTAAAATTCAAAAATTAGATTTTTGTTTTTTAGCTAAGAATCATTTTTTTAAATTTAAAGTAAAAATTTCATATTTGAAAAATAAAATTCTAGATTTTTAGAATTTTTACTCTAGATTAAAAAATAAAAATTTTGTTTTAAATTTTAGAATTTTGATTCTTAGCT
>JACWBX010000079.1:36917-53896 GCA_014622435.1 Polypedilum pembai
AAAAATTATAGTTGCTGCATGTCGCGGGCTTTTTCGGAACTCCCTAACGGTCGATTGAAACTACCAGGCAAAAAATAATTCACAAGAAAAGAAAAAGTTTTGATAGAATGATAATTGAAAAGTTTATAAAAAAAATCATTAACTTTTCAACAAAGAGAAAAAAAGTTTAGAGTAGTACCACAGCAAATTGACATACATAAAAGCTGACATCAATCAACTTCATCTTCTTTATCATGAAAATCGTTGTCAAATACAAAGCGAAGCGAGAGAACGAGCAAGCGAGTATTGAAGTTTGAACATGAGAAAAGAATGCGAGTATACACTACATATAGTTTTTTAATTTTCTTTATCGCATTATTCCGCAGCATAAAACATGGATAGCACTGAGAGCATCGCGAAATGAGAGAAAAACTGAGTGTAAGAGAGAAAATATCTGCAAGAGATGAAAGAGAATAAGCCGAAATTCTTCCTTGAAGCCACAAGAAACAAGCAAGTTGAAGTTATTTTTATTTTTCACACACAGCAAAGAATGAAAAAGTTTTTCTGAGAAAGCAAGAAAAAAATCCCTTCACACATATCGATGCTTGGTGAGAATAAAATAGAGAAGAAAAAAGATTTTAAGTCTCACGAATGCTCTGCTTTCAATGACCATGCGCAGCCTACAACAGCAGTATATGCAGGAACGAAGCTTCGCGTGGTGCAGCAGCATAGCGGTAACATCACGAACGTAAGGGAAGACAAAGTCAGGCTCTCATTTTCTCTCTGAGCATCCCCAATTTTTAGTTTTTCACAGATCGTCAACGACATTAAACCCGCGTTGCTTGTTTTTGCGCGAGTGAAAAAGAAGAAAGAAGAAAAAAACTTTTTTTTGGAAAATTTTTTCTCCTTCTTTGAGGCTGATTTGTGTGTGTGTGTATATATGCTGGAGACAATTTTTTTAACCAGCTGCTTGTGAAAACTATTAGAAAAATTTTATCAGCTTCATTGGATACACGAGTGATTATTGTAAATATTTTCATCGAAATAATTGAAAGTTGAGCATTTTCCTGATAAGAAAAAAAATCTACAAGATTTTTCTTTAGTGCTGTCAAATGTGGCATTTAAGAAGAATGATAGCAAAAGCAGAAAAAGAGAAATAAATTATTTTGTGTGTATGAAAGTGATGTAAAAAATAGAAGAATAGAAAAATGTTAAAATCGCCTCCAATTTGAAAGAAAAAGGAGGATAAAAAAAGCATAGAGAGTGAGATGATGATGACTTTTCATTTGTGTGTATTGTGTGCAAAGAGGGAGCGATGATTGCTGTCTTAAATACATTCGCCTTTCTTTTTTCTCGCTTTCTCTTTTTCTTCTCATTTTAAACGGATGTTCTGATGGCTGATGGGCAATTCTCAGTGAGGCAAGAAAAAGATATGTACATAAATTCACTTATAAGCAAGAAGAGAGCGAGAGATGAAAATGGGAGGTGATCACATACAGTGCAGAGGGGTGGATGAATAATATGAAAATAAAGTGGAAAAGCTGGAGTGAAAAATTTTGCTTTCTTTCTTACTTACTTGCTGCTCTCTGTGCGTCTTAAAATTGCAAATGTCCAGTAAATTTCCATTTAGGCAAATTGTAATTTTCTCGCTCGCTATGTTGGCGACGAGTAATATAATTTTCTCTAATTTAATTCCATTTTCTTCCTCGTCTTTTTATATCGAGCTTAAATTGTTCACATATGTGAGAAAATATACAATTATTTACACAAGTCGTTGTGATTTATCGGTCAGATTGATGGCATGGCAGAAAAATATTGCTAAAGTATGTGATTCGAAATATTTCAACATAAAAGAGAAAAGAATTTTCAAAGTTTTTTCCCTTCTTGGAATGAAAAAAAAAAGTCCAGAAAGAATTTCTGCAGAAGGCTAAGAAATAAAAATTCTTTACTATTTTTTCACTACTATCATCATCCCAATGAGCAGCATAAAATTTTTCTCTTCCTTTTCATTTTCGACAGCAGCATCAGCGGAACATAAAAAATTTCTTTTTGTTACAAAATATTCCCTTACATGTATTTATATGGCACACATCTATTCATCTTTTGAGCACATTGGATGCTTCACTAACAACAGAATTTGTGATTTTTCTCTCTTTTTATCGGTATCAGAGTTTGGAAAAAGTAAGAATTTTTTGGAAAATATTCGTTAAAATACAAATTCTACAAAAATTGTAAAATTATTTACAAGAATTTATAAAGTTGTAGAAAAATTTACAAGAAAACTTACAATTAATTGTAAGCTTATCTAAAACAATTTCTTTTTCTTCAAATTCAAAATTCAATTAGTTTACAAATTCTAATTAGCTTGGATTAAAGTCATTATTGAATGCATTCATGACATATATGAATTGAGATAAGCTAAAAATTAATCATTAAAGTGATAAAATTTTCTACTTTAAATCTTTTCTCAAATATCTTAAATAACGAATTTTCAAAATTCAAAAAATTTCGACTAGTCTTTGTTGATTTTTAGACCAAAATATTTTTTGTTTTTGATTACCAAACTCTGAAAAATATTTGCAGAAAAAGGAGAGAAACTTTTTTTTGTTGTGCAATCGAAGTGAAAAATTTCATTCTACAAAACTACAAAAATTCAGTGAAGCGCAACGTCAAAAAGGCATAAAAGAAGTTTAATGCTGAAAAGAGAAAAACTTTTTTTCGATTTCTTTTGTTGAAGTTTTTCAGTGTTTGTTTTTATTTAAGTGAATGACGAAACAAAAGAAAATTCATTGGAGATAAATGAGAAATTTTTCTTTTCTAGTGTAATTAATTATTAATCAAGACAGAAAACTAAAAATAATTTAATGCAGCTTAATGTGTCAGCATCGTCAAAGTAATTTAAAATTAAGATAAAAATGATGATGAAGAGAGAAAATAATCCTTAAATATAACTATCTGAATTTCAATTTTCCGCTTTTGTGCTTAATCTCTTCTGTAAATTTCACTTTTAAATGCCTTCATTCGCAGATACACCCATACATAGTTGAGCGAACTAAGTAAAGAGAAAAAAATAGTGATGTAAGCATAAAAGTGTTGATGAAAGTTTTCAACTATGATAAATAGAAATGAAAGGAAAAAGTCAAAACTATTGTAACTGCTACAGCAACATAAATGAGCGCAATGATGAAAAGAGAAAAACTAAATTGTTGCCTTTTGTTTTGTATTTCTATTTAGCTTTCAAATTTCTCTCAGAATTAAAGTCAAACAAATTAAGAGCTTTTCCTTTACATCTCTTGTAATTCGTTAAGTACAAAAGTCTGCCTTTGAAGTGAAGTACTACAAAAGTAATTGCCCATTTTGAAATAAAGAAATAAAAAATATGAAAAAAGAGCGAATGCTTAAGATGAATGAAGCAAAGTTTCGCCTCTCATCCTTTCCTGATCCTTTTTTGACATTTTACTAAATGAGTTTTTCTTCCTTGCTCCTAATTCTTCTTTCTTGTGTGCATTCGCTCACTCACTCACTCAATTCACTCACGCTCATTTTATTTCTCGCTTCATCATCATCATTCCCATCTTTTGTCGACAAGGCTAAAAATATGAAAATTTTTCTCTGCTCTAAATTATTTACAAATTTCTCTGGCTTAGAATATTAAATTCTATTGGGAGTAAGTAAGCAAGATGATGAAAAATGTTAACATTAAACATAAAATGCAGCTATGAAGATTGAAGGATTAAATTCAATCGCAAAATGACATCATTTCTGTTATGATAGGAAAAAATAAAATTTTAATAATTTCAATCATGTGAAAATTTGATTCCTAGTAAGGTATATCGAATAACAATTACTTAGAATATAATGCGTAAAAAATAAATTGGAATTTTCCGTAAATTTTAATAATTGATAGACAGTGACGCATTTTTACTTTATTTCTGTGAATTTATTGTTATTTTAAATTGCAAAAATTGAAATGTTTTAATTTATTTTCAATATAAATTGAATAAACAAAAACAAAGAGTTTCAAAGCCCTTGGATAAAAGTAAATATTGCTCATAAAAATATATTTATTTTTTTCATCGATATAAATTTATTTTACCTTATCAATTTCTTGACATTTAATCGTAAATGTGTGTGGTATCTGTAAAATGTGAGAGGTAGCAAATTGATTTAATATCACAAATGACGTAAAACTCACATGTGGTGTATTTTCAACGATTACAATTAATTATATGTACAAAAGATGATAATGAAATTGGATTAAATCAATAATGCCATAATAAGTAGAAAGTGCGTGTACTAGTTGAGATAAGAAGGGAATTACATCGCAAGCTTTATGAATTTTCAGTCGCCATAACGATGTGAAAGGAAGAGAAAATTAATCTTATGTTGACCGTTGCCGTAAGGGATGATGTTATATAACTGTTCTTCAAAGTAAAAGCATAGCGTTCCTTGATAATTACACAGATAATTGGTTTCATTAATAACAAAAGAGACAGTTTATATGACAAAGCACAAATTGAAGCATTTTATGGACTCAATGAAAAAAAATAACTCAATTGTTTGGAACAACTTAATTAATTGCTTCCCTGAGTAAGATATAAAAGAAATTTTTCATTTTATTTTACACTCGTGTGTCAGAAATCGTGTCGTATGCGACATTTCTTAATTTAAAAGTTTTGATGACACGAATGTTGAGAAATTTATAAAAAAAGTTTCTCACTTGTTTTGTGTTTTAATGAGTTTGTGTGTGGGTTTGTTGAAATGCAGAAATTTTAATTTTTTTCTTGTTTAAAAACTTGGTAAAAAAGCGTCATCTGCTATTGTTGATATAAAAAATTATTTAATTTCCGAGAAATTCAAATCATATTGAGCGTGATACACGTGTTTCAGTTATTTCTTATGAAAATATTTTATTACAAAAAAGCTTTCAGTTTCATGGTTTTAATGGAAACAAATATTTTTTGTTTAAAGGATTCATTAATTGTTCTTCCATTTTAATAACATCACAATGAGGCTATTTTTAGATTTTCAATTGTCATAATTGCTTCCATTCATCTTGAAAATTGTCCTATTTTTATTTTAGGTCCCTTTTTGCTTTAATTTACTTGCTATGGGTCAAACGTCTATTTCATTTCATGCATTAAACATAAGCAAGAAGGAAATTTTTTTATAGACGTAAAAACGATAATAAAAGCAAATAAAAGTGATGACATTCTCAAGTGAAACAATGACGGAGCGATATTAAACCATTCATGTCAAAATGCCGCCCACTCTGTCGCATCTTCTTTAACTTGTGGTTATAAAAATATTTGGCAGCAATCTTTTTTTTTTGCATTTCATGATAGAACAGATAACGACAAGATGAAATGTTTCCATATGGATTTCAAAAATTCACCATGGTTAATTCTACGAGTAAGAAATTTTTTTTATTTTCTAATAAAATAGCTGAATTTCATATTAAATGACTTACTTTGATGACTTATTAATTTTAAATCATTTAATAGCGAGACAAATGTATATTTTAAAAGTTTTACGACTTCATGAATTATTGTTTACATTGAATATCAAAATGTGAGAATTATCAAAAATTTAAACAGAATTTTGATTCAAGTAAAAAAGATGACATAAAATGTGTACCTTGCCCCGAAACGTTTTCAACACCACCAACAATTCTTCTTTCTCTATCTTGCGCTAAAAATTAATTATAAATATTATGAAAAATTCTTTCTTCTACTGTTTAATATCGACGAAAAGTCCTAATAAAACATAAATCTTTAGGCAAAACTACTAATTAATTAAGAATTTTGAATTAAAGTCTGAAAGTAAAAAAATTTGTTTATTTTATTCCTGGTTAGAGAATTCCTAGAAGTCTTGGCATAATGAAAATAAGAAAATAAATTATGCGCTTAACTCTTCTTTTTATCTACATAATGCCGAACTCTAAAAAAAATAAACCTAATTATTAATGTTTCTCAATGTAACTGATGTTAGTATTAAACTAAAGTTGGCTTTTTATATCATTTCAGCTAAAAATTACAAGTATTTTGTTTTTATTTCTAAAAATTATTTTCGAAAATTTATTTCAAAAAATTCGAAAAGAGGTGTGCAAACTTTTGAAAAAAAAAAAAATTCAACGACTAAAATTTCGAATGACACTACTACGATTGGAATAAACAATTTTGTAGAATTAATGTTGTTATAGAATTCACCAAATATTCACAAAGCTCTTTCTCGCATGAATCTATAATATGTGTGCACACATACGTCTTCTATCGCTTATACTGTTATTTCTTCGCCTTTCTCGAGGGGGTGAAAAAGCCCTTGACTTGACTCGATGCCATTAAATTTTATACTTTGTATGTGCCTCATATTTGATAAACTTCGACCGTCACCTCATACTGCTCTTGTATTCTTTTCTTTTTCTCTTCCGAGTGAAATGTTTATTAGAAATTCATGAGTCTTGCTCGCTTTCTGGATCTCAATATGCTGTTTTTCTACTGCTGCATATATGTGGGGTATTTTATAAAAGAGAAAGAGAAGTGGTTTATGTATATATGTCAGTATTATTTTGAACACGCAGACAGACGGAGATGCTTACACACATTTTTTTTTAAGCATCCTGTATAATAAGACTATGTGAAGCGAGAAATGATTAAATATGTATTTTTAAAGCGTGATGTGGTCGTAACTTTTTCGTGTGTTTTGTATTATATTATTATTTTTCGCTTTCTTCATCCACACAACATAATGGCGAATAACGATGTGAATTGGAATCATATTCTTGCTTTCTCTCGTATATGAAAACTCGTTATATCTCTTAGTAATGGTGGCGAGAGCGAAAGAAAAAAGAGGAAAAATGATGTGAAAACGGAACAGGAAATAAGTTTTATCTTTTATTGCTTATTTATGACGTGAATCAGATGTGGTTGTGCTTCAAGGCGCGCACATCAACTCTTATAACTTTTCTCTCTCTCTCTCACTTGTATTGATTTTTGCTTTTTTTGCCTTGCTTACTTACTTACATTATATTTTATGAGTATATATGTGATTTTATATCTACATACCAAGACCAACATCATCATCATCATCATTCCTATAGCTTGTTGTCTCTAGCTATCGCTTGTCTTGTCGTCGGCAACAACATCATTATTATTATGTACGTATGATGGGAAATGTGTATGAATAAAATTGGTTTTGATGTGACCATTATGAGGAAGATTTTTGGCGCATTCTTTGATGAAAATTTATGAAGACAGTCAAAGTGAATGTTCAGAAATATTAAAGAAAATGCTCACAAATATAAATAATAATAAAAATATAACAAGACAGTGAAAGAGCTTCTTATTCTTTTTTTGACATTATCAATCAAAGTTTCATGTCTTTAATCTTATTAGCAGATCAATAAAAATAATTCTGAATTGCTTGCCGCCACTGATGAATGAGTAAAGTGATGATGATGATTATGTGGGTGTATAGAAATTTATTTGAGAATTATGACCCACTTTTTTTTCTTTTGATGGACTATGTAAGAGTAAAATAAAAAAAAGTCTTAAAAGAGGATTAATTTGAAATGCGAGAAAATCAGCTACACGCCCGACTTTTTGTTGTGAAATTTCAATTTCTTACTAAGAGATTTTAAAAAAGGCAAAAGACACGCGAAAATATAGCGTGAAATGAGAAAAAATTTATATGATGAATCACAGTAATATTGAATCTCGTTTTCATTTTGTGCCTATGCCATAATACCATAAGCTTAATGGTAGGATTCTTATACACGGCATGAAAGAAATGAGAAAGTACCTTGAAATTTTGTCTATTTTTTAAGGTCTCGTTTTCTGTTTCTCGCTTTCTTCAACAGAAAAAAAGGATAAAAGGTTAATAAATGTTGAGCTGGTATGCTTTTTTTGCATTATACGGGAGGAAAAAAAGAAATACTTTCATTTTTAAGAAGGAATCTGTATAAAGAGTGAGAGAAAAAGAAAAATGTGAAATTGTTGTTGGGATAAATATGAATTTTTATTATAATAGTAACCGAGAAAGATAGAGAGAGAGTGAGAAAGGCAGTTTCGCTTTTTTGCACAACAATAACTTAAGATGATATCCGCAGGTAGAAAAAGCGAGAAGTTAAAACGGTACCTCCCGTCAATATCAACAAGGTATTTCGATTTCCTTCTTTTTCACAGTCAAAAGCAAAGCAAACTTATCGGATATTAGACTATTGTGTGACGTGGCTCATTAAAAGTTTATTCTTCTTTTTTTCTCGACTAAGTGTCATATAATGATCAAGAGAAAAGTCGAAATGGAAAACGTTTAAGACGCATAAATGTGACATTTATTCACACACACACAAAGTAAGAGAGTATGAGGGAAGAAAAAAGTGACAAAAAGTTTCAATTTTAGAAAGTTTTATCCATTAAATAAATTCTATAGGATTTTGTTTCTCTCTTCGCTGCTTACAGCATAGAAAGTGAGAGAGAATAAAGAAGAATTATGTGAAGAAAAGAATGAGAGTAAGAGCGAACTAAACTTGAGGAAATGGCATTAAAAAAATTGTTACTTTTGAAATTTTTTAGAATAATTCTAAAATCAAAATTTTTAGATTTTTTCTATCAGTGTAGAAAGTTTTATCCATTAAATAAATTCTATAGGATTTTGTTTCTCTCTTCGCTGCTTACAGCATAGAAAGTGAGAGAGAATAAAGAAGAATTATGTGAAGAAAAGAATGAGAGTAAGAGCGAACTAAACTTGAGGAAATGGCATTAAAATTTTATAATAAAAGCTATAAAAGTTAGTCAATGAAGATTGTAAATTGAAAATTTTGAGTGAAAGCAGAAGAAAAGGGATGTGAATGAGAATTTATGATGAAATAACCTTTGAGTTGCGAAACTTTAAGATTTAATATTTTACTTTAAAAATCATAAAAATTAATTTAATGCTTTAATATTTATATAAATTTTTAGATTAAAAAATATTTTGTTAACGAGATAAAAGTTTTTAATAAATAATGCAATTAAATGAATCAGCAATTCATCATCATCATATAATGAGGTTTAATTAAAAATTACCTTCAAATCTACATAATATGAACTTTAATTATCAACGTTTAATTTTTTCTTTTACGGTCTGATGTCGATAATTTGCTAGCAGCAAATGGCGTCTCATTAAAGCTTTAATTCATTACCATTTAAGAATAATCAAACCATGTCTGATTCATTACTTTGTATAATCATTTAATTTAGGCAGCAATGCGATCGTACAATTAGAATTAATTATAAATACCTACACGCATAGGTAACAATAAAGCTCCAATTGCAAATTAAATGTTTAAAGAAAAATTTCAAGACTTTCCAAATACTCATTATGGAGAATTTTCACAACGTAGACTGTGCTCATTATGTAATTTATATACGATAATTTATGCAAACCACCACGTTCAAAAATTTTCAAGCCATCTATTTTATACACAGCAGCGTGTGGTACATATATAGAACTTTATTTACTTTTTCTCTCTTCTATATCACATAACACACCTGTGAAAATGTTTAGGTAGTATGGCAATAGCAAAAAAATAACATTGTGGATTTTCCTCACAAGTTTTCCGTGCTTTTTTCATCATTCACTAAGCGAGAGTAAGAAGACAAAATTGAAAAGATAAATATTGGATATGCATGGCAGATTTCTTTCTAACTTTATCTCTATCTTTCTTTTTTTTCCCTCTCTCACTTTCTTAATTGATAAACATAAAAATAAATCGTTTTGAGGTCATGCATTAGAAGAAACTATTCTTGTTCATTTCACAAAATTAAGTGTAAATAATAAACAAATTTAGAAAAAAATTTTAATTAAAATTGAATTTTCTATTTATAATTCAAAATTAGCTTCTGTGACTTAACTTAATCATAACTAGTTTATCAGGCGTAGACGCACGTTGCTCCAAGTTGTTCTTTTTTTGTACTTTGACAGTAAATTATCAAGAACATATAACTATAATTCTTATGTGGAAACACAAAAAAGATCAATAGGAGCAAAAGAGAGCAATATGGAGCAAAATATAGTAAATTAGAACGAATAGAAACAACAAAGAGCAATTTGTTGCTCACATTTGCTCTTTTTTGTTCTCTGTTGTTCTTTTTTTGTGAGTCCACTTCTGAAATTTAAATTAATATTTTAATATGTTTGAAAAGTTATCAGACTCCTTAAATACATTTTCTAAACAAACATATCTTCACCAGAATATGGAAACTATATAAATAGTTTTTGAAGATGTTTCGATAATTCAAAAATTAAATTTTCTGTTTCAATTTTAAACAATTACTCAGAATTGTAAAAGTAGAATCTACTTTATAGCTTTTGGCTACTTTCCAAAGTAGATTTACAGCTACAGCTACTTTTCAAAAAATAGCCAAAACGGCTGCAGTAGCCATTGACTACTTTTTGAAAAGTAGCTTTTGTCTACGTCATCCATTTAGCTACAGTAGATTCTGACTATTGACTACGGACCAGTAATTTAACAATTCTGCTAAAACTTGTTTGTTCTTCTTTTCTTAAACATTATTTTATTGTAAAATCTTGTTTTATTTATTTAATTAATGAACTAATTAATTTAATGCGAACCCAACAATTTGTAGGTCAATTTATTTTAAACTTCTTTTGAATTTGTAAAATTTTATCAATTTTTCTTCCAAATTTAAAAATGAAGCAATGCAAGCAAGCTAAGTCCATTTTTATTTTGATAGTGTTTCTCTTAAAACCAATCAAACGACATGCTTTCGCATGATGAAAAGTGAATTTTCATATTATAGAGTAGTATTCTCCTTGAAAATGTATTAAATTGCAACTAATTTTATTAGTTTTTAGCATTCACTTGTAATCAATTCTATAGTAAGAGTAATATGAAAATATTCAATTTTATTTTATTGCCCAAATTGAAAGATGAAAATTATTGATATACATTTCATTTTATAACTCTTGAAGAAATTTAATCGGTCTTATAATATTGAGCAGACCGCATCTAGCTATGAAAAGAAAAGGGAAACGAGAAAGAGATCTGCACACCAGCTGCTGGGTAAATATTAAATATTTCTGGCAAAGTGGTCGTTGTAATTTAATTAGTATGATACTTAAGAATGAGCCATTATTTAATCTTGCCGCGAGAGCAAGTGAATTGGGCAAAAAATTCACTCTCATTTATTACTACAAATGTTTAGGATTATGACGATAGAAATGGCGACAGTGGGACATCACAACACCAAAAGAAAAAGAATAATAAGAAGAAGATGAATGAAGAGAAAGAGCAGAAAGCAGAAGAATGTCTTCAAACATACACACGAGAGAATGACTGGTCTCTGTCGGTCGGTTGTTGGGTGGAAAGTAAAATATTAGAAGCCATAACAGTACACTCTATATATTTACGATAGCGTCTGTGTGGATATCCATCAAAAAAAAAGCAAGCAAGTAAATGAGAAGGAGAAGAGAGAAGATATCAGTATAATGAACTTGGCAGAATTCAGTCAAGAAATGAAAATCGTGGTCGCAGCATGAAATGACGAAAAAAAAATGAATTTTGTTTTTGCCTTTTTTTCACTTTACTCTCTCTCTTTATCAATTTCTTCATAACAACAAACATCATGCTACTGCTTGCTGTGGCAAATCATTGCCATTAAAGAAGGAGGGATGTGTAAAGAAAGCGAAAGAGAGAGAAATATGATAAATGAATGGTGAAAAAAGTGGAGCATTATGTAATTAATGGCTTTTGATGGTTTCTGTGGGCAGCGAAAAGGGGAACAAAAGCAATGGCAGAATGCCTTTTCGAGCACTAAAAGGAACGTATAATGATCATTAAATTGAAAAATAAATAATTAATAAAGGCACATTCTCGGTCTGCTGATTACTATGCGAGAAAGAATATCTTTTTTGTTTGAAGCATCAAGTTGGAGGGCAATGAGTTTTCACTTTTTTTTCTTCTTTTATCTTACTAACGAGTTTTCACTTTGAAATAAAGAAATTAAAGTATGGCTGATTAAGATTGAAGATTATTCTATAAAATTTATAAGTGCATTAAAGTCTTTTAATTATTTTGATCAAGATTCTGCTTGAAAAAATTACTTTATGGGAATGAAAGCTCGTTAAATGTAGCTACGGGTAAAAATTAAGTTTTACTTTTTCTGTGGGATATTTAAATTCATCGAATGATCTCAACAACCGCAATTTTTATGCAAATTCCTTCAATGATCCCTTTTCAAGCGAGTCTCCAATTAAGAAGATAAAGTTCACGTTTTTCTCTATCCCGTTCACTACTAAATTAATTATTTTGCAGACAGACAATAAACATCATCAATAATAAGCGCTATGTTTTTATCATACAGTAGCAAAAAGAGAGAAGAAAAAACTCCGAGTGGTTGTAATTAGTTTTGTTGGTTATCTGTTTGCCTTCTTCTCCATAGTCATCATAGTAAATGAAGCAAAGAAGAAGGTCATTAGTGTGGTGAATGCTGGTAGTTATAGGGATTGATCCTTTACGATGGAATTTCGTCCTTTAATTTATTGTGTAGTATGAGTAAAAAGAAAACAATTTGATATCAGCAATTTTTCTCTTCTGTTTTTGCAAAATCATCATCATAACTATAAATAATAGTAGAAAAAAGATTGTCGTATCTACGAGGGTTTCTCTTCTTCTGCATTATCAGCATATGCATGACTTTAGCTTAACTAACAGGACTGACCTTCAATCTATATCATACAATATTCTCGTGCTAAATGATACATGCGATAAGCTACTTTATGTGAATAAATAGCTCGCTCTCTCTATATGTACATAATAAGCAGTCCTTTGTCTCACATAAAGTGTTGAGAAAATATGCTCAATATGCTATTTCTTGTTACAGCGAAAGGAATTTAGATGTTTAAAAAAGGGAAGTAGTTGAGTGCATGGAATGATACATAACGAAGTTGAACAGTGTTTCTGTATGTCTTTTTTAAAAACTTTTTAAATTTTTGTCTTCTGCTAGCTAACCGGGGATGAAGACGATAAAAAATGGCTGTGATGCGGATGGAATTTTATGCTGAGTTTATTTATGAATAATTTATTTCATACATTGTGAGTGTATGTGAATGTGCCAGATTTTCCGACTTTAATGCTGCTTCATTTAATGCCGATCGCGAACTGTGATTGTGATTTTCGTGTGTGAGATATTTTCTTTAATGGAAGCAGATGTTTGCGTATGGAAATTTTATGTATTTGGCACTAACCTAGCAAAACTACACAACTGCGTAAAAGCTTCATTAATATGTCTCGAAAAACACATTGTAAAACTCTCCCGCATAAGCAAGTTGACGCCTATAGACTCATAGCCACATCATTACGTTTAGATAATTAGATAATAATTTTTCATGTGTTTTAAAATTACATTTAAGCTCTCTTAGATAATTTCTTCAAACAATGAAATAACGAAAAAAATCAACAACAGCAAAGTTTCATTATCTCATTTACAGCTTTTTGTTTATCAACCATTATTTTAATAATATCAAATTTTCTTTTCGTATTTTGTATCAAATTTCAATACTTTGAGTGAATTTACAATTTCTAAAAATAAGCAGAAGCTTATGCAAAAATATCCTTTTTCTTTAAGTCATTATATCACAAACACCTCATATGTCTATTTTTATCATCAGAAAAATGCTCAACATCAAAGTCTCAATTTATTTCCATAGGAATAAAAATAAATTTTCATATTTTTTTATATTTTCAGTGAACAATAAGGATTACATACATACCAAACATAACATTGAGTGAAAGCAGCAACAGTGAATGAAATATTTAAATAAGCAAAAATAAAAAAGAGTTGAGATAGAATTCATCTAGTGGAAATTATTTATAATGTATGATAGAGAAAGTTGAATGAAAAAAAAGGAGAAAAAATTAAAAACATACAGAAGCTGAATAAATAGTGAAAAGTGTACTCAAAGAGAAGGTGAACAAAAGAATTATTTACATGAATTATTAAACACTTGTCGTCAACAATAGCAATGCAAGAATAAAACAAAAGTAAGCGAATGGGAGACAGTTTTTTTAATTCAAAAGCACTGAATGTGTTCTCTGGCAAGAAAATAATGAGGAAAAGGCATAAAAGAAATTTTTCTTATGTAAATTAATTAAAACACGTAGAAGATACGAAATAACAACATAATAATAGTTCAGTGCGTGATTTGAGCTTTTTTCTGGCATTTTTTTCTTTTACTTTTATGTTGAAATAAATTCATTGTTCGAAATTGAAAGCTATAAATAAAGTTTTTCCATTTGTTGATGAGAAATTGAGCATGACTTTCAAGAAAAATTTTCAAATAGTATTTATATCTCTATTTATCATTTAAATGATTAAAGAAAGTTTTCTTAAAAAGTTTCATTTATAGTAAACTTTTGTTGTAGACTCAAAATGTAGATCAAATAAAATTTAATTTTTATAAAGAAATAAATGAAGTAGGATTTGTAATATAAATCTGACGAATTTATATTTACTAAATGACTTTGAATATATGCTAGGCCCTCAGAATTTTTTTCGTTAAATTTTTTGAGTTTCAAATTGAAATTTTAGCCAGGGTTGTTAAAGTAGAATCTGCTTTAGTAGATTTTACCTACTTCTACCAGTAGATTTGACCTACAGTAAGTGAGACCTACTTAGTAGTAGCGCGTCTACTTTTGCGAAAGAAGGTCTCACCTACCTAGGTAGATCTATTTTTACAAAAGAAGGTTGGTTTAAAAAGTAGATCACACATACTGTAGGTCAAATTTAATGGTAGAAGTAGGTAAAATCTACTAAAGCAGATTCCACTTTAACAACTCTGTTTTAAACAATTAAAAATTCATTTTCGAATTCATCGAATTTATCGAAATTGAACTTATAGAAAAATTTAAATTCTACTCTTAATGTTTGTATATTTTAAATTCTATTAATAATCATCATTAAATTTAAAACATCCCACGTAGTAAATTATAAATGTCAAAAAGCACCAAAAGAAAAAGCTTTATTATTAATCAGACAAATTACAATTTCTACAAAATTTTTTAGAATAAATTTTCTTTATTTACGTTTCCCCTCAAGACATTGTTTCGGTATACATACACACCTTTACACAGTGAAAGTAAGAGAGAAAGAAAGAAAAAAATTAATTAAATTTTCCTTTTTTTTCTTTCTTACTTATTCACTGGTTGTGTTCTATTATGAGAAAGAAAAGAAGAAGAAAAACTTCCCTCTTGCTTTTTGCTTTAAGCAAAATAAGAGAAAAGAAAAATTTCTTTTGCCCCATACTTGCTCGTCTTGAAGGTTTTAATTTTGAATGCAAAAAAGATCATAATGATGGAATGAGATGTAAAATGTTGTCAATGTTTTTTTTCTTGTTACTTTAAATACAGACAGAGTTAGGTGAGAGAGTTTTTTGTTCTCTCTTTTTATATCTTATGAAGTGCTAAGAGGCAAAACATGACTAAATGATGAAGAAGTAAAACTTTTTTTCTTCACTCATAATTGTTCATGATGAAAACGTGTTTTACTTACCTACTTTATTTTCAATGAGAATAAGTATATGTGTAAATGAAGAAAAAGATGAAGAATAAGTCAGAGAGAGAAAAAATTTTTTAGTCTGTAAATTGAATTTTATGTTGATTGGCAACACACAAATTGCGTACATACATGCAAATTTTATTATCAGAATATACATACTCTGACAACTAATAGAAGAAGGAACAATAGTGTATATGATGTTGTTGTCTCTCGTGCAGGGCATAAATAAGTTGAGTACATTTACGCAAGGGAAAAATAAGCGATATGAATTGAGATTGGGGCGTTGGGAGAAATTTGCATGAAATTTTCTGTCGAGCAAGCAGCCAGAGGAACATTTAAGTGCTCGTTAATTAATTACCGAAAAATTTTCTCCCTCGCATCGTCTCCTCTTCAAGAGCGAGGCTTTCTAGCAAAAAAGAAAATAAATATATTATTAATTAAAAACCCTGTAGATATCTATCTACGATACACACACATAAAAGAGAAGAGAAAGTTTAAATATATTCATAAAGAGGCAGGCAGGCACGTTCAAGTATCCCGGGACACAAAAAAAAGATATTTTTTATTGCTATTGTGAATGTGAAAAGAGACAACTTCACTATAATAATAACATTTTATCGAACGAGAATTGTATCGAAAATAAACGAGCAGATATGATGTAAAATGGTAAATGTGAAATTGTTGGCATTCGGAGCCGAGTTCACATGCCGAGTTCAGAGCAATTTTCTAGTGGAGAGGTAAGTTTTAATGAAAAATTTATTCAAAAAATAATGGAATGTGTTAATACTTAATTTAATCGTTAAAATTCAAATTTTATGTGACATCATTTTCGTTGTTTTGAACAAATTCATTATCTTAAATTTCTTTTTGTGGTTAAATTTAAATTTAATTAATATAAAAGTATAGCTTGTGTACAAATCAGGGTTCAGCACTTACATGTATACTTTACTGTATTTTTGTGCAAGTTGCATACAAGTTGGCCCACTTGAAAAAGTTTCTAATTCATTCAGATTTTGTTTAATTTAATCAACACTTGATAAATTTAAACTATCGTGTTTCCTCTATTATAAGAGCCAGCTCTTGTTATAGAACAAAAACTTTTACTTTTGAAAATTTCAAAAAATTTCCTAAATAACTGAAATTTTAAACATTTTCAAAGAAATTTTCTTATTTTTGACCAGAGTTATTAATCTACTGGTCTGTAGCCAGTAGCCAAAATTTACTGTAGAAAGTAGCCAAAAGCTAAAAAGTAGATTCTATTTTTCAGAGTCCGAAATTGTTTGCGATTAACTAAAGTTGCAACTAAATTTTATTCGATTAAATATTTCAACCAAAAATCAACTAAAATTTAGTTGACTAATATTTTATTTTTAGTCAACTAAATTTTGGTTGATTTTTGGTTGGTCAACTATTAAAATTTAGTTGAAGTTATTTGCGTTAATC
>JACWBX010000084.1:8163-25320 GCA_014622435.1 Polypedilum pembai
GAAGAAAATTATGCGCATACTTCTTCTTCTTATCTGCATAATTCCGAACCCTAATTTTTTAACATCTATTGCTGTAAATCAGATTAAGCTTCAAAGAAGAGAAAAAAGAACGCAATAAAAGCTTTGAGAAATTTTTATTATGGAGCACTTTAGTTGAAACAATTGACAATATAATAAAACAAAATAAATGAAATTAAATTTTTTTTCTTTCTTTTTTGAACATGTTTTTATGTTTGATGATGTGGTTGCCACATTTTTTTTTAAAGTGCTCTGAACTTAAATTGATTAGGTGCACTATGGATAAACTTGGAATAATTACACTACCAGCATCATGTCATCAGTATTTTTTCTGATATTGCAATTCAAAATTCTATCCATAATGTCAATCTCCTTCCCCCTTAAACTCTTCTCTTTATAAATGTGTGTGCAGCACGAATCAAGATTAATTCAATTTCTTTTTAGCAGTTGGACATGGAGAATTTTCTGAATTAAGATGCGATGATACTGAAAAATTGAATCATGTCAAATGAAATGGAAACAATCATGAGCATGAGGAGAGGATTTCTTTCTGTATGTGTCTAAAGAGTGAGCAAAAAAGCGATAATAGTGGAAAAGTCACGAAGTCATTCATTCATCCAATGCTCTGCGACCAATAGAGCTGGTAAGAGGAAAAATTTATGAGCTACATTTATCCTTTTTTTCTCATTCTTCTAAGAAAATAGTTTGAGCTGATAGGTACAAGGGACTTGTTTTTTTTATTTGTTATGATATCTCGTTAGTGAAAATTAAATTTCTTTAAAAATTAAAAACGTGACAAAATTATGATTTTTTTATTAAAGACTTTCAAAAAAGTTATGATTTGAAATTTTTTAAAAATTTTACTTTTCAATTTTTATTGTATGAAGTTTAAAAATTAGTATGATGCATTCAGAACTATTCTTTAGTGTTCTATTGATGTAATTTAAATAGTATAAGTGCTGGGAAAACTCGTTTAAATTCAATTTAGTTTTCTAAATTTTTGTTTATAAACAATGACGAAAATGACGAAAAATAGCGAAATTTTAAAAATCTTTCGTCAAAATTATTTTCCTCTTGCGTTTTCTTGTTCTAAAAAATTTAAATTTTGAAAAAGCGTTATTTTATAAACAATTTTTTTTGAAAGATTTCCCAACCTTTTTCTATATTTTAAGAAATGACCAACTGATGATGAGTATCATTTTCACACAATATAAAGAGAAAGAAGTTAAAGGATAAAAAACTGCAACCGACAACTTGATTGAATGAAAAAAGAAAGAAAAAAGATTTATGAAACTCATCTTCATTTGATATTGTAACTTGATTTCATAGAACTGATATATGAAGCTCTTTCTCTTCATTAGTTGTCATGAGTTTGCTTCTAGTGAGTATGTGAGAGAAATTTTGTTCATGAGTTTTAGCAAGATTAGCTAAAAGAGCTTACTAATTGAGCAAACTTTTATTTTTTGTAGTTTCTCTCTACATATGATGAATGGTCAAGTGAGTTGGCACTTGAGAATAATTTTTTTGCGATAGCCAGTGGTATTAAAAGTTCAGTCATACACCATTTCATGTTATATGATTGATTGACACATTTTTATATACAATTTTACCTCACAAACCCAACTCTCGTCTCGTCATGTGTTTGAGTATTAATCATATTTTCAACAGAAATCTCAGCAAAAAAAAGAAAAATCATTCGATGTTCTACATTTGCACATTTGTGTACCGGCGTCAATTTTACATCGAATGCAATCAAGCGATTAGCCAGGCCCCAAAAAGCAGATGTTTGCGGTTGCATCAATGCGGTATTTTCATGTGTGAAGGTAAAATTTCGCTTGGAATTGATTCAATCCTCGCCATAAATCTAATTTGATTTGTTTTGGTTCATGGCGTTTTTCCTCTTTTCTCTTACGATTTAAACAACCGTCTGCTGCCTTTGAAAACAAGTCAGAGTATTAACCTCAAAGCGATTTTACTCGATGAATTATTACCATGCAAGATTTTGACAAATTATTGCTGTTGTTTGTTTTTGTTTTAACAAATTCAATTTATTGTGACGAGATAAATATTTGAAAGAATTGAATTTTTCAGAAATTTACACGATTTCAAAAGGAACAATAAAAATTTCCATCAATAACAATAATTTCATAACAACATTTAAACCAGGTAGAGACAGGACCGTTGGTCTTTAATTTGAATTGACGCGCGCTTGCGAATTTAAAAATAAAAGAAACGTTAAAGTTTCATGTTTTTGTTAGAAATTTTGTGAGCAAAGATCAAAAAAGAAAAATAAATGTCTTGCAATCAGGGGGAAAACCACTTGGTAGGAAATCGAAAATGAGTCGAAAAAGTCGAAAAATTTCCGACTAAGTGGTTTCCCCCTGCTTGCAATACTTTATCTGAGAAATGAGCATGATATATATTGCTATTGGTTGTTAAAGTAGCTCAACAAGGCAATACCATTTTTTCAAATTCATTTTGAAATTCGTAAAAATTGAAAATGGATAGAATTTATTGTTAACAAGGCCTTAAAAAATTTTACTAGAAAAAGACTGTTTTGTCTGCGAAAAACACTTTATGAATGAGGTGATTTTAAAGAATGCAAGATATCAAACGTTATATGCGTTTGTTTATCATTTTAATGTTTTTTTTTATTCTCTAAAAATATTAAGTTTATTTTTATCATTCTCATGTTTAATTTTTATGAAAGTTGAAGATAATCATTTTAAAAATCATAACCAGAATATTATGAAAGTGTACACGAACTTGAACAATGATATAATTGATCAACAGAGCATTGATTTTGATGAAAATCATTTTCTTTCAATATTGCATATAATAATTGTTTTCGGTAAATATCTTGTAAAACTTGGATTGTGCAGCAAGTTCTTCACAGATAAAATGTATTTAGTTTTTTTAAACGTTTTTTAAAACGAGTTTAATTTTAACGGCTTTATGATATTTGATTTATTCCATTGAGAAACGAAACAAATATTTTTAAAAAAATAACTGCCAGTTTCTGCTGTCGCAACTACCAGGCATTTATGTTAAATGTTACAACAATAAATTTATATTTTTCTTTTACCCAAAGGACTCATTTATGCAAAATAAAGACACAAAGTGAAAATATGTAAAATGAGACATATTCATAATAACGTTATGATGCACAAAAGTTGTAAATGTGATCAAATTCAATTTTATGCTTCACATGATAACACGACATTCAGTGCTGCTGATACTTTACAGTAACATTTATTTTTATGCGAAATAAAATACGACTGAGAGAAAAATTTGTAATTTTTTTGGTGCCATAATATGTGTGTCTCTTTCTCTGTTTCATCAATCTGAAATGTCTAAAGTTTTAAACTAAATAAGAAAGAAAAAAACTTTGCATTTTAAAGAAGCTTTAAATAACAAGAATCAAGTAGCAAAAGTTTCATTCAAAGTAAGTCGATAGAAAATTCTAAAGTTTCTTTCTTTCATTCTTTTTCTTTAATGTAACCTCATCCTTTGAATATCCTGTTGAAGGAATTTTTTCTACTTTCATTTCAACATTAACAAATCTTCTTCTTTTTCTCTCTCTCTTTCGTCTTAAAATGAATAAGAGAAAAGTTTTGTATGTTTGTAAAAATTTTAAAAAGAAATTTTCTACTTTATGTTAAGCAAGCAAGCAAGCAAAAGCAACAGCAGTAAAGAGAATTGTCGTTTTCCTCTTTGGCAATTGTGTATAATGTAACATGATTGTTAGGGAAATAAGCAGATTGCTTTGCTCTTATATATTGTGTGTAAAATGTGTAATGATTACGAAATAAAGATTTAAATTACCATAAAATTACTTCATGCATCCATCAATTGCATGCACAATGCAATATGTATTATATTTACTCTCTCACAATAACAAACCATTTAACCATGAATGAGTAAATTCAGTCAAGTCTATTGAATTGAAAAATTAAATTCAGGATACAGGAAGTAACAAAAAACTACTTGAACTTCTGTTTTGTATTGTGTGATGGACTATTCATGTGGTCAAATAAAAACTTTTTTGAGTTTTGTTTTCTTAACTAAATTGGCTTTATTTTAACTACTGAGATAACTTTCAAATGTTGATTTATACAAAAACTTTTATTTTGTTGCAAAAAATTCAAAATGATGCCTGAATGATGCAATTTAGAATTTTTGTTTGTGTTAAAAATATTGTAGAATTTACTATGTGATGTTTATAATTTCTGAATTATTTTGTATAATGTATCATGTCAAGATTAATTTTAAAGGAATAATAAAATCAAATCAATAATATTCTTTCTAACAGCCTATATTTCGAGTTTTTAATCAAGGTGTGAAAACTAAGAGATTTGAAAGATAATTGAAGATATTTGCAAACATTAGAGACACTTTTTTCGGAGATCATCAGAGATTTGAGAGATAATTGTAAATAATCAGAGATAGTTGAAATAGAAATAGAGATTTAAGAAATATTTTTTCAAAGATAATTTTCAAATATCCGACTGGTTTCTACTCGTTGCTTTTAACTTAATTTTTTTACAAACAACTAATGGTCGAAATTTATGCACAAAATCTAGCTGCTTACTTGTGTAAACAAAAATACATGATGTCTTTCAATTTTCTTACCATGGTTTGTTTAGTGTCGCTTACTGACATAAGACAGTGACAGAAAACACTTTAAATTTCTTAGGTAAAGTACGAAATGGTCTTAGTCTGCTTTTGATCTCACAGATGTTTCCACTAAAGTAGCAAACACAATTTCTTTCGTCTTTAACCATGTATAATTGTTTAATCAAGACGAAGACACTTCGAATTATCAGCGATTCTTAAAATTATTGCAATTAATTAATTAATTAGTAATTGACTAAAGTTTTTTTATCTTATTTTTAATAACAGAAATTTTTATTTTGAATTTTGTGTACAGTTTTGTTTACATTTTTTGTTATTTTAAACATGTATTGTGGCTTTAGGCAATTCATCATTTTTCTTTATGATTTTATTTTCAAGTGTGTTTAATACATTTAAATTAATATATCAAACGAAAGGAAACAGCGTACAATAATCTTAATGACTTGAAAAATTTTTTGTGCAAATAGAATAGTTTTTATTACTGAAACATAAACCAAAGTTTATTTTTCTAAATTTTCTTTATTCATATCTCATATTAACTTATGAACTTTTATAATTCAGCTTTTATGTTTATTATTTTAACTTATTTTTTGCTTAATCAGTTGTATTCATCATATTAATCACTTATTCTTTTGAAGGTGATAAAAAATTGTCGAAATTATTGTTTGATGTGAAAATTGATTCTTTTCTTATAAAGTAAGACGTCGTGATTGTAAACGAGGCTTCTTAACCTTATGAACAGGCGTTAAAGGTTTCTTTGCTTTACGCTTAGTAACTGTAGAAACCTTAGGATCCTCATTGATTTTAGAACGTGACCTAGATAATTTTCTCTTGCGTGGAATGTAATTGGAAGGCGTTCGCTCTTGATTACACAATGAACAACGAGAATAAGGTTGATTGTTTTCTTGTAATGATTGATTATGTTGCATCAGTCGAGCAGAACGACGAAGTTGAGGAGTCGAAGTAATGCAAGAAAAATTATCAGGAAATTCTGTTGAATTATAAGTTTGTTTTGCTTTAATAGATGACATAAAAAAATTCCAGCTAGAATCTAAAAAATTAAAAGAAATTAAATTTGAGTTTCATCAAAATTAAAGAAATTTTTACCATTTGGAGTAGATGATCGTTGAGGAAAAATTGATTCAAATGAACTTGAAGCTGTAACGTATTCGTCACTAGAACTCTCTTCTATATCTTTATATGACACTGCTGTGTCTGCAGTTAAGTTCTGAGAAAACATGATAAAAGTTTTAGATGTCAAAAGTTGATATTTGAATGTTGGCTTAAAAATGAAAAGAATTTTTAGTCAAAGTTAACTAAGATTGAAAATAATTTGAATTAGTTGAGAAAAGGTTCTCGAATTTCTTTAATTAAAAATAATTGAAGCTTTTAATGATCAAATATCTTAAATTTCAAAGAGGTTTATCTTTATTTAAACTTTCACACAAATATGAAAGGAAAATGTCAAATTTTTGAATTTAATTTTACTTACATAAATTTTCCATAGCAACATAAAATTAAAGCTGAAATTCTTCGAAAAATTTCTCCTTATTCATCACAAATCTGTCTCAAGCATACATAATCATGATGTTAGCACTTAAAGCTGGAATTTTAAATTTTCTATGGTTTTATTATTTTTTATGATTCATCATCTTGAAGAAGGAAGAAGAAATTTTTTTTTGTTCCTATTGAAAATCGAATCAAAAATACGAACAAAGAATTTTTATCGTTCATGCTTGAAAAATGAAGGAACTTTTTATTGAGTTTTATTTTTCTCTTTCTCATTCTGTTCTGTGTTATACTTTAATTGCATTTCCTTCATCATCAAGGCAAAGAAATGTTATAAAAAAAGTTTCCCTTTTTCAAGTTCTTTCTCATTCTCTTTCCTACTATACTGTCTTACTCCCCAGTCAGAAAATAATTGCTGTGAAAAGAAAATTATTCAAATTTAAAACAAAAAGTGATTAATAAAATGGATGAGTGAGAATTATGAGAAAGTTTTGTTGAGATGCTCGAGAAAACTTAATTTGCTCTCGTAAAACTTTGAAATGAGCATCAACAACATTGTTTATTGTATAATGCAGCTGTCTCAAATTGCATGCAAATTAATTCATTCACACATACGCACACTGGGTATAAAAAGACTAACGGCTAAGAATTTATGAATGTTGAAAGTTTAACAAATAAATTTAGATGATTGTCAGACTTTCAAAAGGCTACTCTACAAGCAAAAAGAAACTTTTTTTGAAGACTGCTGAAAAACTAAAAAGTCAAATTACATGACCAAGAAAAAGTTTAAAACATGAGGAAATTTTTTTGGCAAAAGAACACTGACAAGTTTTTCTTTATTATTTTAATTTAATTTACGAACATGAAACGAGTGTTTTGAAAAAGATAAGATAAAGTTCAGATTTTTTTGTTATAAATTAAACGTGTTTTTTAATTTCAAAATCAGAAATTTTTAACGACTTTTTTGAATTTAAAAATTTTGAATTTTCCGTTACAAACATGAAAATTTATTTTATTTTGAAATAACAATAGCACTCAATTGTGAATCATCAACCAAATCCTCCTCGTTTACATTCTCTTCCTCCTTCTGTTGTTTCTCTTTTTTCTCTCGCGATTTTCTCAATCCAAAAATTGAAAACGAAGTTGATGCACTTTGAACAACTCTCAATTTATCAGCAAAAGTTCTGAACGATGTCTCGGGACATTTCGTGATAACTTGAATTTTTTCATTAGTGGTGCGCTTGGGTGTTTCTACTTGTACATGCTTAGGCGTTGCCAACTCTTTCAAACGCTTCTCTGTCATTCCCTTTGCTTTTGGCTTACTGTCAGTTGCGTTTTTTTCATCGTCTGTCTGTAAAGTTTCCTTTTTCTCCCTCTCGTACAATTTTATTGGTTTTTCTGCCTCTTCAAAACGTGGCGCTGCACTAAGAAAGCCAACTGGTCGTCCTGTTTTTGTACTATACAAATTTCTCTTCTTAATCATCGTATTAAAGCGAATTTCACGATTATTTGTCGTTGATAAGTCTTCAAGGCTTTTTGAACGTTTCACTCGAAAAGAAATTGGTTCACGTTCACGTCGATTAGCGGTTTTAATTCCACGCTTTGTTAATGACATATTAGATGATTTTTTCTTCTTTTTCTTGGGCTTTTTCTTTACTTCTTCTTCCTCTTCACTCTCTGTTTCCGAATGATAATCATCAGAAATTTCATCATCATCCTCATCCTGCTCATCGACTCTTTTTAAATTATGACCTTCATCACGAAGTATTTTACCACTAAAAATGTTCCTTTCGCATCTCTTAATGTGACAGCGGCACTGTAAATGATGAATATTGTAACGTCCTGGTTCAGGCGTGATTAGTGGTTTATTAAATTCAATTTCCTTCTCGGGAACGGTCGTATTCGGATAATAGAAAACGGGATCAATTTTTGACTTTGATTTGGCTTTAACGCTGACACTGCTGGCACTCTTTGGCTTTATGATGTTATTTTGGGGATAATATTTTGTTGGTGGAGGTGTTCCATTGATTTTCAGATCAACGAATCTATCGGCTTTTAGGAATTTATTTTTATACGCATTGCATGCCTTTAAGCCATTGTTGAAGGGCGATGGAAGGTCGTAGAAGTCGGTTGCGCAGCGTTCAGTATCGGGTTTTGGAGCAAAATGATTTCTGACAGTCTTGTCATCGCGCTCGACTGTGAAGCACTGATAAGGACCGCGTCGTCCCATTTGCTTGCGCTGTGTTGTAAAATCACAAAGGCGATAGACATTTGGTGGTAGCTTCCATTCGGATGAACTATCGGCAAGCGAGCGATCAATTTTTGTAATTTTTAGCGGCTTCTTTAGTGCGACTCTAGCAGATGGACGAGATCGAAGTGCTCGAATTACTTGTTTCGGCTCAGATGCTATTGAGAAAAAATTTTTATTGCATAAATTGAATTTATTATTATTTATGTCATTTTTAAAAAAGAAGCATAAAAGGAACAGAAAAATTTTTTCCTCTCTTTCACTATAATAAAATATAAATTGCAATGAATTGAACTGTATGGAAATAATGCAATAATATATTATGTATTTTAGCTCATTTTAAAATAAATTGGGTCGAAATGTATTGACATTTTGACTGAGAGTTTAAAATTTTTAAAGCTTTATCAAAATCTTAAAAAGCTTTTTAAGCATTTAACAGTTCAGTTATTAAAAGTCTCGAATAGTTGTATATTCGAATCTAGTTAGTCAGAAACATAAAATTTTCAAAATATGCTTAAGCATGTTTATGAAAATTCTTTTTTTGTCATAATAGCTGTGAAATCAAATGCGAAAACAATTTTCAATAATTTCATACTAGTAAGTTTTTCAAAGAAATTTTATAATCGAGACATTGTAAAACCGAATCTCATAAAAGAAAATATTTTCAAAATTAGTCTTTTAGCAGAATTTAAGATTTTACTTTTTTCATTTTAATGCTAAAATCAAATGCCGGGAACTTTTCTGCAATATTTTTCTAACAAATCGTTTGTAAATCATGCATATTAATGGAAAATAATATTTTAACGATTTCAAGATAAAAAATGTTAGATTTGAGTAAAAATATATAGGGTTCGGAATTATACAGATAAGAAGAAGAAGTATGCGCATAATTTTCTTCTTCTTATTGATTTTTCCATACAAAAATGAATAAGAAGAAGAAAATTATGCGCATACTTCTTCTTCTTATCTGCATAATTCCGAACCCTAAAATATATTAAGGAGATATTGATACATTACCAAGAGAACGAAATTTATAATCATATGAAATCATGTGACGAAAGAGACGATTTCTGATGCCATACAAGTTCTTTTTGATTTGAATTTCTGTAAAGAGATGAAAAAGTGAAGTATATGGTTGAGAAGGTGAAGAAAATTGGAAATTCAATATGTTTTCGTTTATTGCAAAAAACTCAACTTGTTTGCATAAACATTGGAAGTTCAAGACGTCTTGGAGAAATCTTGTTAACATTCTCCAAATAATAAATATCGCCAGCAAGATATTTGTGTCGCGTATCCATGACTGCTGCTACTGCTGCTGTTGATACTTCTACTTTATGCACACAGTAATTTTCTATAAATAATTTTTCTTTTTCACACTCTGTCTACTGCGTTCACGATAAAATGACAATAATTTATAAATTACACACTTTGAACATATGCACACACTGAACTATAATTCACAACTCTCGACTATCGAACTCGAGCCGCAATAATAGAGTGAAGCAACACAACAAATATACACACTCACATGTATATTTATTTTCATTGAGCGCTCGAGTAATGAACGTTGATGTATGACGAATGGAATATGCATACACAATAAATAACAAAAGAAAGCAAGAGAGAGAAAGAGAGAAATAAAATTATATGTTTATGCAGTGAAGGAGGGAAAATGTGGAAAACAGAGGAAGAAGGAAAATGAATCGTTTGTTTATAAATATTTCAATCATGGTCGGCTTAAGTGCTTTTATCTATTCATAAAAATTTTATTAAACAAAAATTTTTGATTTGAATTTTTGAAGCTTTTTAAATATTTTAAACTTTGAATGACAGTTATTTTTTAAATGAGAAATTCACCAAAGGGAAAGAAATCTATCAAAAAATCTAATAAAATAACAAAAATTTTTTGTTAGTTTCATACAAAATTTTTGAGTTTCAATCAGGGTTGTTAAAGTAGATAAATCTATTAAAGAAAATTTGCAAAAGTAGGTTGACCTACAAAGTAGATTGCACCTACTGTAAATTAAATCTACCGGCAGAAGCAGCTAAAATCTACTAAAGTAGATTCTACTTTAACAATCCTGGTTTCAATGTTGTCGCTATCAAAAGTCGATTACTTGTGGAAATTTCGTTTTTAATTTTAGACATTTTAGGAATTGTTGACGTAATTTTAATAAATATATACAGTATGGGACAATGTTTTAATATTTTTTCTTTGGCGATTTCTCGTTTATCAAAGCATTTTCAGCTAATTATTTGATATCATTAAAAAGATTATTCTTTAAGCTATCAAAACGAAGCTTCATAGATCTGAAAACACATGGAATCAATTATGTCCCTTACTGTAATTGCACAAAAATCCAGCATGAATTTTAGGCCTTAAGTTCAAAAACCACTTGAAATTTTAAAAATTAAAAGATCTCTCCATTCAAACATTTCTCTTAATTTTCATTAGACTAATTTGAAACTTCGTAGGATATTAAATATCGCTGAAGTAAAATTAGAATAAAATCTTTTGACAAAAGATAAAGACATGAATATGTTTTTGTTAAGACTTGGATTGATCAATCAAAAGTTTTTTGTTTATTTTTTTTTAAATATTGAGAAAATTATTTTAAAAATTTGATAAAAGTATTTATCAAATTCGAAACTTTAAACCAACCAAGGTAAAAAATTGGATATTTGCATGCATCGCAATTTGATGGCGATAAAAATAGAATGAGGTATTATAGTGTGATAGGCATGAAAAATAAATGTGTTTGGAAAAGAGGGAAGAAGCAGGTGAAGAATTCAATAGGTGTATGTGATGGAATGTTTTGAGGGTTGAAGTTGAATGAATAGATTTTTTTTGTTGGATTTATAATACATTTATGTAATAAGATAAAAAATCTTTTTTAACAATCTAATCTTTTACTCTTGTCCAAAAGAAAAAAATTTCTCATATTATGAACAATTTTTCCATTCCTACCAAAGCATGGATATAATAAAACATTTTTTAGCATGACTTATAAACTTATATGGCAAAAATTTTATTGATCCAGAGGCGAAAAAAGGAAAAAAAAACTTTCTTTTCTTTCCCATGAAATAAACAATAGAGAAAAAAATGCGGGAAAGAGAGAAGAGCTTCGGAAAAAAAAAGTGTTTAGCTGTCGAGTAAAACTACTTTATAAAGTGGTTTTTGTTGTGTTTTCTTTTCTTTTTTTTCGCTTCACGAGTGAATGAGTTAAGGCGAAAAAATAAATAGTGCAGTGAAATTCAATGACCTTTTTTTATCAAATGAAATGCTTCAAGCCGGAAAGGCAGCAGCAGCAGCAGCAGAGGGAAAAAAATTTGTGTCTCTTTTTTTGTTCTATTGAGACTATAATATGAGAGAGAATGAAAGAAAAAAAAGAGCTCAAGTTAATTCCACTTTTAGCTGAAATGAGAGATAAGAATGCGATTGTGTTTGAGGGCTTGACTGGTTAGTGAAATTGAAGTAGTAGGATTATGTTGAAATGAGATTAAAAGAGCATATTCACACACAATTTATTAGGAGAAAATTTTTTAGTTTAACGGAAATTTTTAAAAAATATTTTATCCTCTCGGTAATGTTTTGATATTTCATCAAAATGTAAACAAACAATTTTAGTAAAATTTTCAAAATTTTGTGGAAAAAGTTGATTATCTTTGGAAAACTAACTTGAAAAAACTCACAAGTGATATCAAGGACTGAAATTTTATAATTTACTATTCAATTTTCATAGTTCTATACATTCCTAAACAGAATTAAAGTTTATTTAAAAATTCATTCAATTTGTTATCGATTTTTGTAAGTTTCCTTGCTTCTTTTTCAATTTTTTCATTCGCTTTTAACAAAAACTAATGATTGAGCTTTCATTTACAATAAGCAACAATTCCATGTCATTCGAAAGACGATTCAATGTTCAAAAATGTAATTGATTTAAGGCCGCTAGGTCAACATCACAACTATTGATTGTATCATTATTGTTATGAATTCACATTAAGAATTAAATAAATATTATTATTATTATTTTGCTGATTGAGCATCTATTTCATACATATCTGTATGTCTTAAATACTTTAATTAAATTTCAATATTTCCTTGCTGGATTTTATTTATTCTATGCAGTTTAATTCATCTTTAAGTAGAATCAAAGATAAAAAAGAAATTTCTATAAATAACCACGGTGTGACTAAAAAAAGGAATTAAAAAAGCAAAGCGTGGAGAAGAGTTTTCATATACACTGATTGCGGATTGAGTTCTTATAAGAAATGTGAATGCAGCCAAGTTGCTGTCAACGAATGAAATGCCAAAGAGTGTATGGAATTAAAGTTGACATCGAGCATGCTTTTAAAAGGAAAAAAACGAGAACTCTCTTTGATCTATATCGTAATATAAAAGTATTCTGACACTTGAACGCTATAGCGTGGGAGTTTGAAAAAGTGAAAAGGTTTAATTTTTTGTTTTTCATTAAAAGAACGCAGAATGGTGTCATGCATGATTCTTCTGTTAATCGATTTTATGAAAAAATAAAATCAATATCGAAAGAGGAAGGTGCTCATTTCACAACAATAATAGCGACAGGAAGAAAGCAAAAAAAAGTACATTGTATATGAATGAGTCCTTAAAGAGTAATTCGTCGTACTTTAATGCTGTCTCAATAAAAATAAATTTTACTTCCACGGCGATATGTGAATATTTCACTGTAGATTTCATTGCCTCAATAAGTGTGTAAATTTTCTTTTACTGTTTCTGACATTCGTATGTGAAATAAAGAAAAAAAAATTGTATAAGAGAAGGTGAATTGAATCTTCCACTCACTCTTTAATTTTCTTTTTGTATAAAACTTGGTTGTCTAACTCGAAAAAGTGGCGGTTGAAAAACCGAAAATTTGAAAAAATTCTATAAATTTTCTATGTTTTCACACCCCTTTGAAAAAAGGAAAAAATAATTCAATTTCTTTTGATTCAAGTATTTAAGCTTAATCCACCGTTTTAAACAACCAAATCGATACAGAAGTTATAAAAAGAAGCAATCTATTCATATAGACGTCTTTCTTTTTGTTTAAATGATATTTTTTCAATCGTAAACAATGTTTGAAAAATCAGAAAATTATTGTGATTTTCAGTGTTTTTGTTTCGTGAAAAGTTTAAAGATTTTTATTCACTTATTTTGCGTTCCTTTGACAGGAATACAATTATTTAATGATAAATATCCATTATTTTCTGTGTTAAAGGTAAAAATAATGAGTATTAAAACAAATAAAAATCGCGAAATGAAACGGTATTTTATGGTTTTAAAGAAACATAGAAATCATATTTGCACACCCTCAGAATATCGAAATCTTGCGATATTCTGACTTTTGAAAAGTTAGACTACCAAGGTATAAAACTTCACCTTTAAAGACATAAAAACCACCATTTGAGACATTTATTATGTTGAAGTTTATATTTGTATTTTCTACTTCTTCTTATGCATTTCTTTCGTTTCTCTGAATACATTTAGTGATTTACATTGTTCATAGATGAAATAAAAGCTTGTATTTAAGAGAAAGTAGTTTCATTTACTATTAAGATCGACAAAATAAATTTTGTTGAGCTTAAAACTATTTCTAGTAAAATTTTTAATCTTATAAAATGCAAAGTAATACAACGAAACTTCAATTTAGAATTTTTCATTTAAAAATTAATATCTTTTTATACAAAGCTTTTGTAAAACTCCTAAATGAACTGAATTTTCGGTAAAATTTCTTTAATTCTAACAGGTTTCCTAATACTAAGCAAGAAATTAAAAGTTTCGTTGCAAAATACCTTGGAAATTAACAGAAAATCTCAATCAAAATTTATTCATAAAAGCTTTCGAAAGCTTTCTAGTAAAAGTTGGTGCCCTAACTTTTTTTAATGGCAGTAGGCGAGCTGGAAGAATAAAATTTTTTTTTGGAACTGTCCCTACCTTGGAAAGCAGCTAGAATTGTAATGTAAAAGACAAAATTGTTCAAAATTTCTCTAGCTATTAAATGGCATTAACAGTTTATGTCAAGTCCTTCTAGTTTCTCCAATAATTATTTATTTTCTAAATCACTTTAAAAAATTTGAAAAATCGCCATTTTTGACTTTTTTGGCTCAAATTTAAATCTTCTTTTAAAATTTATTTCTAATATCATGGCATCATATAAAAGAAGGTTTTTCAAAAAGTTGGCATTTGATAAAATTTATACATATGAATTCTCTTATTTATTACTTTAAACAGAGTTTAACATCAAAATTCACTCAATATGCAGTCAATGTTTATTGCATACAAATTTTTTTATGCATTTATACATTTTCAATGTTCATTCCCACATAAAATCATTTTTTGTGATGCAAATTTTCCATTTCATCTTCAATAATAAAAAAGGGAAAATTTTCATCTTCATTCTTTATGATGTGTACGTTTTTCGATTTCTCACAAGACAACAAATGTTTATTGATGAAAATTTCATGTAAATTTATGAGTTTTTGCATGATAATTTTATGTTTGAGGAAAGAAAATTACATTCAACACTCTGACAATGACAATGAAGAGGGAAAATTCTTGTTCAATAGTTTTTTTCTTGGATTGCATTGTTGACATGAAGAACATCTTCATTAATCTAAATTTGTCTTCATATGATGCTTTTGGTGTCATTCATACATCAACAAGCATGGAACAACTTTTTCTTTCGCTCTTGCTTTTGTCACTTTTTGAAGTTCGCGGAAGTTTGCAATTAGAGTAAAAGTTAAAAAGTGAAACGATAAAGTTTTTTTTCACACTCATTAATAAAAATAATGAAAAAATCTTGTTAACCTTTTAATTGATTTTGAAGCAACTATGCAAATATTTGTATTGATATTAATTTAATTAGAAAAGATAAAATTTGTTTATGAAGTAATTGACAGTTAATAAATATATACCCGCGAGCATTATTGACACTTGATTGTTTTTAAGCTAATGAATCTTGTATAAACTTCAAAATTTAGTCGATAAATTTTTTGAATTTTCCAAAATCATCTTAATCAATATTTAGAAACAGCTGCCTTAAACATCGCTAAAGACAGAGTTGGTAAATCAGGTGCCTTTCTTCTGGCACCTTAGCAAATCTTTCTAAGCTCATGCTTTTTGGAAGACATTGCCTGTCGGCTGACACTGCCTGCTTTCCTAAATAGGCGACTTTCCAGAAAATCAGTGCCTTAGAATATTTACTTAGAAAGAAATCGAAGCTCATCAACCCTGGCTAAAGACATGACTTTTTATTCTGGCGCCACATTAGGTCGTTCTCACATGAATAATAATTTTAAGTGTATCAATTCTAATAGCATTTGAGCACAGCAGGTGGATTCAAATATCGATTTTATCCTCATATGATTTACAATTTCCGATTTCGAAAATCAATTTAAAGTTGATGTTGTGTCTGAGAGAAATATTTTGACTAATGATTTTTTTCTCTTTTTAAAAAAAATTGTACTTGAACTGCCAACAGTAATCAAATTTTGTACGCGCAATTTACATTCAATTTTACTCGAATAATTTATGAACGAAAATTCAATTTTCTTTTCTCGCTTTTTTGCATCCTTTTTTCATTTGTGTTGTGTAGTAAATCGATTTAATATCGTTTTTCATCGTTGGGGTTTTCTCGCTATAATAGTGTCTCGTAATATTTCGTTGAAACAGTAAGTGAAGCAAAAATATTTCATATCCGATTTCCGTAACATGCCTCGTTCTTAAAATATGCAAATTCTTTAATTATATTGATAAATATCTGTAAATATTATAAGGAAATGCTGGTTGGAGAGAAATTTTTAAAATTTATCATCATCTCAATTCTCTGCTGTTACTGTTGTTTTTTGAGATCATTAGGAAAATTAAATTTCTTCTTCTTCCATCTTGTCGTTGTCCATTCTTGCTTCATCTTGATTTTATTATTCATCTTTTTTTTGCTTTCTTCCTCAACTCATTCCACTTATTCTGTGATAGAGATATGGGTTAATGTATCTAACCACTACTGCTTGCTACTACACCAACAACCGGAAGAGAGTTGAGAGCATGGTTTTCATCATTAACATATTATTTTCGAAAATTGCAGACTAGAACAACATTTGCATACATTTTTGGTCATTTCTGTTTAGTTATTTAGCATAAACACACATCCAAGTTGATATAATGGACAACATTTAAATTAAGTTCAAAGCTTTTAGTTCTTTGAGAATTTTCTTAGAATTAAAAAGCTTTTTAATTTAAAGTTTTTTAAAGCTTTTAAATTTAAAACTTTGTTGTGAAATTTAATTTTTTAAAAACAATGATTTGGCTTTAAACAAAGGAAAAAGATATAGAAAGTACACGACCACGGATCGGAGTACTTAAGCGCATTTTTGTCGCCCAGATCAGTGTTCATTAACAGATTACAGCATTATCTGATCCATTTTTATCCAGAAGCTTCATTTAAAATAAATTTAATAAAACAAAGAACTGAGGTTAAAAACTGTTGAGTTCTTCGAAGCAATTCAGATTTTCAAATTCATATTAACGAAGTCTTTCTTGGTTTTTAAATATAAAATATTAAGATTAAAATGAAACAACATTTACAAATTGCAAATTTTCCGACTTTAAAACATCGTTGTTTTGTTTTTTTATCAATATTGAAAGTCTATTTAAAAAAATGAGTCGAATGAATCAATGTATTAAATTGTCTTATCAATAACGGAAATAACGGTCAATTCGAATTCAAAAA